>PITA01007695.1:68905-89794 GCA_004023965.1 Spilogale gracilis
TGTTTTTTTTTTTTTTTTTTTTTTTTTGCATCATCAATTAGAAGGCAACTCAGTAAAAAAATATATCTCAGTATCATTTTTTTTAAAGTTTTATTTATTTATTTGACAGAGAGAGAAATCTCAAGTAGACAGAGAGGCAGGCAGAGAGAGAGGAGGAAGCAGGCTCCCCACTGAGCAGAGAGCCCAAGGCGGGCCTTGATCCCAGGACCCTGAGATCATGACCTGAGCCTAAGGCAGAGGCTTAACCCACTGAGCCACCAGGCACCCAATCTCAGTATTATTTTGAAAATACTTTTTACCTTACAAACTGAAAATTCTCTGGGAACCCTAGAGTTCTACAGAACTCACTTTGAGAACCTGTTGGTATATTGGTCAGCTTTATTAACTCAGGAACTAAGAGCTAAGAAAAATTGTCTATATCAACTACTTCTAATTTTTGCAAAACTGTATGTGGTAAGCACTATTGCTATCCCCATTTAACAGATGAGTAAAATAAGACAGAGACTTTAAGTATTTGTTCACAGTCAGAGTCAAAGCTGTGATTCATACCCAGGCAGTAAATCGCTCTGACTCACACTTTTGACCAATAGATGTTTTGGGTTCTTGTGTCTCATGTACAAGTCTTAAAGTTATGGTGCCCAATGTGGGGTTCAAATCCTTAGTTTCTCAGGGAGAAGCCCCAAATGTGAGTTGTTATGCTGTGGATGAAGTATATGTGACATTTTGCCCCAGCCTTTTTTACCTGCTTCAATATGGACCTTCTTTTGTATGACCAACATGTAGGAGTTGCTCAGCCAGTTATTAGAAGTTTTTTTCCAGAGGAAGTTTTTCCATATGTACCTGTAGATTCATTGTGTCTGGATGTGAGTTCAGGAGCCCCCTATGTTACCATCTTGAACCCAAACCCAGCATTTTGATTATTAAGATACAGATAATTATCACATATGAAAGTACTAAGATCAGAAATAATCCCTTGGCTCTATATGCCACCCAATAACAACAATAAGGTCACTGGAATAGCTACTTTTCATTATAATTATTCTTCACAATCACCTTTTGATAGACTTGGTCTAACCATACAAATGTCTACAGCCAACCAATTCTTTTTTTTTTTTTTTTTTTTTTAAGATTTTATGTATTTATTTGACAGAAACACAGTGAGAGAGGGAACACAAGCAGGGAGAGTGAGAGAGGGAGAAGCAGGCTTCCCGCTGAGCAGGAAGCCGGATGTGGGGCTAGATCCTGGGACTCTGGGATCATGGCCTGAGCAGAAGGCAGTCACTTAACAAACTGAGGCACCCAGGCACCCCGCCAACCAATTCTTTAATAGATTTTTCTTTCAAAACATCAAAGACCCAGGTTAAATGTCCTTCAATAATATGAAATATTGAGCCTTGGTGTTATCACTTAACCGTTTGGCATTTTAAATAAGACTTTAAAAAAAAAATAGAATGAATATTTCAATTATAGAAGTATGTTCTGCTTTTACAAAATAAAATTGAAATAATTTACATAACAGAAAGTTAGAAAATACTTCCAAAATAAAGTTGTAACTAATTTAATTTTTACCTTTTTTTCTGGATTATATAAATATTTTATACAAATGATAAATGTTATTGGTCATTTGTTTCTTTGTTTGTTTAAATCCATGATTGCAACTGGTACATAAAAATGTTTGGACATTTTGACAAGGAATTGTCAACGTTCAGCCCTACTTACTTGTGGAATTTTATTCCTTAACTTGCCTTATTTTTAAAAATGTTTATTTATTTATTATTTTTAAAGTTTACTTTTTAAGACCTTATTTATTTGTTAGAAAGGGAGAGAGAGACAGACAAAGAAAGAGAGAGTGCGTGAGAGCACAAGCAGGGGAAATGTCTGGCAGAGGGAGAAGCAGACTCTTCACTGAGCGGGGAGTCTCATGTGGGACTCAATCCCAGGACCTTGTGGTCATAACTTGAGCCAAAAGCAGACACTTAACTGACTGAGCCACCCAGGCATCTCAGTTTTTATTTATTTTTTAATTAAAGTATACTTGACACATGTGAAAACTTCGTTTTCATGTCTACAACATAGTGATTTCAGAACTCTGTTATGCTATGCCCACCAGAAGCACAGCTACCATCTGTCACTATACAATGCTATTAAAATACCGTTGGCTCTATCCTCTTTCTTTTATCCCCATGACTTACTCATTTTCTAACTGGAAGCCTGTATCTCCCACTCTTCTTTACCCATTTTGCTCGTCCCTTCCACCTCCTAAAAACTGTCAGCTGTTCTCTGTATGTATATATACATATATATCTGTTTCTTTGTTTTTTTTTTTTTTAGATTTTACAATAAGTAACATCATACAGTGTTTGTCTTCCTCTGTCTGATCTATTTCACTTAGCATAATAGCCTCGAGGTCCATCCTTATTGTTGCAAATGGCAAGATCTCATTCTTTTTTTATGGCTAAGTTATATTCTGATATATAGTTTATATATATAATATATATCACATATATTCTTTATCCATTCATCTATTGATGAACAATTAGTTTGCTTCCATTGCTTGGTTATTGTAAATAATTCTACAATAAACATGGGGGTACATATATCTTTTTGAATTAGTGGTTTTGTTTGATTTGTAACATGCTTTATTTTTAATTTAAAATTAGCTTGAATTTTTTCATGGTTTTATTTAAGTTTTAATATTTAAGTAAGCTAATATAATTTTTATAATAAGCCCATGCTTGTTGTCTTGAAATTTAGTACTCTTGGACAATAATTTAGTCAAATAAAAATCCTCCACATTCAGTATAAACAGAAGAAATGAGACTATGAAAAATTGGAGTTCTGTATGTCTGAGCAAAAAATAATCATGTTATATGCCAAGAAAAATAGGTAACATAATTACTAACTATAAAAATGTTTAGAGGTGAGAGAAGCTTTTCCTTAAGATGAGATGGAGAGGCAAGTTTTGGAAGAGAGAGGTAGAAGGAAAAGAAGAAAGGTAAACATTTAACTACTTCTGGGCTTTCTTTTGACCACAGCTCATTTTACTGTCCTTTCCTGGATGTCTGGCAATCTCTTGGGGCACATGGCGGCTCAGTCAACTGGCTGTACATTTCTTTGTTTATTTGTTTTTGTTTTGTTTTGTTTTTTATTTTATTATTTTCTTAATATTTTATTTTTTCGGTGTTCCAGGATTCATTGTTTAGGCATCACACCCAGGGCTCCATGTAATACGTGCCCTTCTTAATACCCACCACCAGGCTCACCCATTCCCCACCCCCTCCTTTCCAAAACCCTCAGTTTGTTTCTCAGAGTCCAGTCTCTCATGCCGTGTCTCCCCCTGCGATTTACCCCAATTCACTTTTCCTTTCCTTTCCTTCTCTCAATGTCCTCCATGTTACTCCTTATGCTCCACAAGTAAGTGAAACCATATGACTTTTCTCTACTTGGCTTATTTGACTCAGCATAATCTCCTCCAGTCCCATTCATGTTGCTACAAAAGTTGGGTATTATTAAAAGCTGTCTATTCTGATGGAGGCATAATATTCAATTGTATATATAGATTATATCTTCTTTATCCATTCATCTGTTGAAGGGCATCTTCACTCTTTCCACAGTTTGGTGGTTGTGATCATTGCTGCTATGAACACTGGGATACATAAGGCCCTTCTTTTCACTACATCTATCTTTGGGTGTCCATTTCTTGATCTCAGCTCAGGTTTTGATCTCAGTGTGGTAAATTCAAGCCCCACGTTGGACTCCATGCTGGGCATGGAGCCTACTTAAGAAGAAGAAGAAGAAGAAGAAGAAGAAGAAGAAGAAGAAGAAGAAGAAGAAGAAGAAGAAGAAGAAGAAGAAGAACAACTACTACTCTCTTATTTTAGCAAATGGAATTTGAGAGAGAATAATTCATTAGGATCAACAGTATTCTCTTTCACAATTTCCAGATGTTAGGAAGAATCAGAATGGGAATAGGAACCTCTGACATATAACCTGAAGATTTAAGTGTAAAGACTTCAAACTAAGAAAGGTTAAATATTAGGAAATTAGACTTTTGATTTATGAAAAACAAAAATTACAGAAGAAATGAAGTGTGGGACAATCTAGATAGGATGTTATGGTGGGTTATCAACAATTAGAGAATAGTAAAGCAGAAGTTACCAAAGATCCTGGAGGTGAACAGATTTAGAATATATAAATGAGACTGGAAAACCCTACGTTGTCCAGAGCCCATCTGCTTTGATGCTTTGTACCATTTTTGAAATATTCTCATAGGTTCTGCTTTCCATTTATAAATGCTTATATTTTAATTCTGAAGTACTTCCAAAATAAAGCACCTAAAGCAAGCTCTGCCAAACTAAGGGAAACAACTAGATTACAAAAGTTATGAGAAAGACTCTCAGGTGGGTTCAAGGTTGTTGTTATTAAAGAACCAGCAGAAGCCAGGGAAAGTGTTAATGAGGAAATAATCAACATGATTAAAAGCTGTCCCCCAATTTTCTCCCAGAACTTCACAGAGCTGCACGTGAATTTTGGTCAGGGCAACCTGTGTGGTGGAAACATCTATTGGAACTGAACAGCCCAGAGTCAGGGGCTTGAAGCCTTTTTTTGCCATTTATTTAATCGACTAATCTTATTTTATCCAAATTCCTCCTCATTCAACCATTCTTCAACATATAGATCAATATAGACAAATTAGACAACTAAAATTATACACCCTCCAAAGATTTATTTTCTCACTGAGCCCCTAAAGAAGACTTTAATGCTATAGATTTCCATTTTAGTTTGGTGATATCCTATCACACAGAGCCACCTAGATGACATCTACAATTATTTTCTTAGTCACCTAGTCATGGAAGCTCCATGAGGCCATAGATAAGAGTTGAAAAAGAAATGACAATAAAACAGGGTAAATATGTGCACTGAGAGTGCATGCTTTCTGGTCTTGTGACTTATTTATGTCTTCAGGACCTGCGTGAGCCCACATCTTTTTTAGGCATTGGGAAGTCAGTAGTGACATAGGGAGTTTATATTTTAGGAGATGAAGATTAAACATAAATTAAAGAACATATTTTATGTACAATAGTAAGTGCTGTAAAGAAAACTAAAGCAGGTATAGGAAACTGTGAGTTATTAAGCGTTGTAATTTCACATAGATGGTAAGCGAAGGAAATTTAACTGAATAAAAAAAGAAGTAAAGAAAGATGCTATGTGGTTATCTAGGGGAAGAATTTTCCATGCAGAGAGAATGTGTGCAAATATGCTGAAGTAGAAGCATGTCTAGAATACTAGAGGAGGCCTGTGTGATTGAAGTACAGTGAAAAAAGAGAAGAATGGAAAATTATGAGAATGACTGCTGATGATAGTCCAATTATTTACCAACTTACAATCTTCTATTTCTCTGTGAGAATTATATATCTTTGAGCAAAAATGTGACATCATTTGACTTACACTTAAGTAGGATCATACAAACTTCAATATTCGGAATAGATTGAAAAGGATCAGGACAGAAGTAGGGGACTGAGTTAGAATGTTGTTGCAATTATCTGGGATAAAGATAATAGTAGCTTGGACCGGGGTGGTTAGTAGTGCAGGTGGTGAGCAGTTATTAGACCCTTGCACCAATAGGACTATTTGATAACTTAGACGGGTTTTTTATGTATTTTTTCTGTTTTTTGTTTTGTTTTAGGTGTGCTTTATAGGAGAAAAGAAATGTCTTGGAGACTTGGAAGGAATTAAAATGGGGAATACTGTGAGAGCTAGACTCCAATGTTAATTTGGAGTACTATGTAGATAATTTTATATATGATCTATATGTGAGAGATATATATATAGAGAGAGAATAGAAATTGGGAATTATTAGCATGGAGATATATACAGATTGAAAAGTATGGAATGGTATTAAGTACAAGAACAAGATCAAGTAAGTGAGTAATCTACAGTGGAGGAGCAGTTTGCAGTCTGAGCCATGGGTGGTCCAGTGTTAAGAAGGCAGAGACAGGAGGAAGAACAAACATAAGAGCATGAGACAAAGTAGCCAGTGAAGAAGCTAGAGAAATGCAGGAGGTGTGTGCATCTCCAAAGAGTGTTAAGGAAGAGTAATTAAAGATACATATTAGAGCTTTACACTTTGTCTTCCATATTGATCATCTAGTTATTACCCTTCTAAATTCTGAACAATTTTCTCAGAGATAATACAGAAGAGTAGTTGATAGCACAGATGACAGAGGGAGTCTGTCACCAACAAATTCCAGCCATCTAGAATATACTAATGAATATTCTTGCAGTGATAAAATTAACAACAAACAATTTAAAAAATTGTTAAATTTTAATTGTTATTTATTATTAAAAATAATAAGGTAGCAATTACTTTTTAGCATTTGTAGGCTTGGTAAGCACTCAATAGGCATTGTTATTATCCAGCTTCCAGGTCACTAATCTTTCATTCATCTAGCTCTAATCAACTGATTTGTTAAAATTTTAATTCCAATGGTAATTTTTCATTTCTGAAATTTATATTTAGTTATTTTTCAAATATTCCTGTTCTAATTATTTTTGTTTATTATTTCTTATGGTTTTAATTTTATATAGTGTTTTTAAGCATTTTAAACATCCATTTTCATAATGTGCATCAGTTGGTCTAATTATCTAGTGTAATATCCATCTAGTTTGTCATGGCTGTAACTCTCTTATAGGGGATTTTTTTTAATTTTTTTTTTAGTGTTTTAAAACTTTGGATTGTGAGCTTGTCTTCCCAAGGCTTTATTTATAGGGATCCTGTATAGTCAGAGAGATTTTGCATTTGCTTCTTCCTGGTACTCCATACCTACCTCTGTCTTTTTGGGCCAGTGCATATTTCATAGTATAGGTTTCTTGGTGTAGGGTTTCTAGAGGCATTGGGTTAATATAAACTGAACCCAAAACTCAGTGGATGAGGATCCATTGCTCTGAATTTCAAGATATGTTTCCCCACTCAGGATCCAGATAGGCACACTATCTTCCTCATCATCCTCCTGCACTGTATACCAAAGGCATATACAGATATATGTTCCTCAAATCCATGTAATTGGAGATAGACTTGTAGTTTTGTATGTACTTTTGTTTTTTTTAATTTTTTTTTATGGTTACTTAATTTTTTTTTCCAGTGTTCCAAGGTTATTCCCCAATCTCCACACCCAGTGCTCCATGCAATAGGTGTCCCCAGTACCTACCACCAGGCTCTCCCATCCCCTCACCCCCCTCCCTCCAAGTCCCTCAGTTTGTTTCTGTGTCCAAAGTCTCTGTTGTTTCGTTTCTCTCCCTGGATTACCTTACTTCCCATTTACTTTCCTTCTCCCACTGTCCTCCAGGTTACCCCTCATGCACCGCAAGTAAGTGAAACCATGCGATACTTGACTTTCTCTACTTGGCTTATTTCACTCAGCATAATCTCTTCCAGTCCAGTTCATGTTGCTACAAAAGTTGGATATTCATCCTTTCTGATGGAGGCATAGTATTCCATTGTATATATGTACCACATTTTCTTTATCCATTCATCTGTTGATTTAAGTCAAGGTGAAAATCTCCAGGAAAGCCAAATCACTTGACTATTGAATCCTTTTTTCTATGCTTGCAAGCAAGCACTTCTTTCCCCTAGCATAGGGCTTGTCATTATGTTTTTAGGACACAGGATAGATGAAGCAGAAACAGGGTATATTCTCAGCAAAGTAGCTAAAATAGTCATGCTGTTTTGTAAAGTGAAACTACGAAAAGTAGTTTCAGTTTCCCTAACATAACCCTGCTTCTGTCTACAAGCATTCTGTAGGGTCATAACTCTCCAAAAGTTATAGTGTTTCACAAATATGATTAAGCTGCAAGGAAGAAGTAGCTAAAATAAATATGACTAATTGAATTTTGCCTTATTATTTATTTTTGGGATGTTATGCTTGCTTATACTGAGTTTCAAATTCAAATATCAAAAATAATCTGATTCTGAAAAAAATTATCTTCAATTTAGCATTAAGAAGATCCATGCAATTCACTATGCTAATGTGCTAACAGTAAAACAACAAAGATTGTCACAGCGCTGTCAGTCTCCTCTGAACATGGTGCATGTTTAAGTGCAATAGATATAGGAATCAGGACAAAAATATGATTTGGTATGTTATGTGGAGAGTCTTTGAGCATCCCTATTGCATTTATTAGGACATCAGATTCCATGAGTTTAGTTTTACTGAATAACTACAATTCCAATTTTATAAATGTGCTCATTTATAATTTAAATTATCCTGTAGGAACATACATTTGAAAGAAAAAACACTTGATTCTGTGTAAGACTAAATTATTGTTACACTTGTTTGAAATATTTACATTTATTGAAATCACAGGACCATAAGTAATAAAACTACTTGATAAAGTGTGAAGGAACATATCTAAGGATATGAATGCTGAAAATCTTACATAGTACCACCACATTACTTTGAGAAGAGAAATATAAAGAAATATAACCTTTGACAGCAGAAGGACACTTGAATTCTGTTTATATTGCCTTGTGTATAATTTTATGATTTTTCAGCTCTAATCAGCAAACATATATTGGTTTCATGGCTGGGTTTTCTCCAAATATGTCATTACTTTAAAGATTAGCCTAAACATTCCTACACAATTCCCAAGTCATTCATACTTTTTATCCTTGAGCTACTCACAGTAGATCCATTAATTCAGAGAGTTTGTCCTAATTGTTATGTCAGTGTCTTCCTCATAATGTTACCTCACAAGCCAGGTGGCAAACCAGTGACAGCTAGGAAAATGCAATTAGACATTCCTAGTTCCTAGGCTCTAGATCATCTCAGTAATTCATGTGATTTTGTAGAAGGAACTATAAGATAATGTATATCACATCCCCTCATGTGATATGTTTTGCATGTGTATATTTTTGTGGTTATTAATTTCAATGCTTTGCCTAGATTCTATTTATATCTTTTGATAAGTCAGAGGACACTCTGACTTAAAACTAATAAAAACATGTGAAGCAAAATCATTGTTCGGTTAAAAATTGATAAATAATACTTTTTCAAGGATTAGGGCTTGTGTAAATGTGTGGGATCTATAATGATATAATTTATAAAGTATATATTTATACCTATATTTCTATAATAATACAAATAAATAATATATTAAAACATAATATATATTTATAATACAACTAAGTTAACTTCCCTGTTTCTTTCTTGTCCTCACTATTCTATATAACTCACATTTTTCTTTTTGCCTTAAAAAAGCTAATTTAAAAATGAGATGGAAGTTGCCTTTGATTAAATGCTATAATTTTTTGGGAAGGCAATAATTCTTTGGATTTGCAGCTAGTATAACTTCTCTATTTATCCATTACTTTTTCAATTCTTTAAGGCTAAATAGGATTGTTTTTTTTTTCTTCACATTGCTTTTCAATATTGTCAGAAATGTTTTCATAATGAAAATTACTTCAGTAAAATTTTCATCTTTATTACATCTCATGTACAGTTCACTTTCATGAATAACTACTGAACTATTAATATCAAATGTTTCCAGCTCAACAATAATTCTTCTTTCCTCATTATCGTGACTGCATCATTGTAGCCAATATTTTTTGCTTCACAATGATGCATCTTTAAAAAGTACTGTTTCCCTTTCAGAGAAGCTGTACCCATTGCTGTAATAAATTCCAACTTCAGAAAGCAGTCATTCACAGGCTGAGAGAGTATTTCATCCACATGATAAATGTCATATGCCATAGCATCTGAGGTCAGGTATTGTGTGAATGCTGAAATTATATAGTTATGTGACACTTTACCATGCATAAACAAATTCAACAGTATATAAAGAAAAGGACATTCTTATAGAGTAGAATATTTGAATGGAGAATTGAACTTTAATTTTGAAGATAAAAAATGGCATAAACAATTTCTGCTATGCTATTTGTGAAGGATACACAGGAGATGAGAAGTATGGTATATATTTGTTTGAGAAGTCCCGCTCAGCTCCAGGCCAAAATTCCCTACACGACTTTTCAGGCCTGACCATAAGCAATTGCACACAGGCTTTGCCTTGCAGGCCTCATGAAGAAAGGTGCCCTCTCAGACTAGACTTGGTTGGTACACAGCCTGAGCATTACAATTTTCTGGAAGGAGCTGCAGTTAAGAACTAGTCCCTCAGGCTAACCATGCCCATACACGTATCTATTTTCCTGTCCTAAGCAGCTCCATCCAGAAGCGTATTTATCAGGGGAACTAGCTGAGGCACTTTTCAGGTGGCTTAACCAAGACCTTCTATGTGACCTTGATGAAGACACTTTTCTTCAATCTGGCTCAACACTTCTCCACTCTTGACTGTTTCCCTTTCTTTTCCACAAGCCCCTCAGGCCTACAAAAAGGCAAGGGATTTCTGTTTGGAGCTCCTCAGCTGTGAGACAATGCCCTGTCTGCTTTCATGTCACCTAACCATTGCCTTGCTATACCATGTGGAGAAACAGAACATCGAGATCGGGGAGCTGGCATCTGCTTTGGCCTCTTGTTACTATTACAGTTAGTGAATAGGCTTGATAACTTGCAGTTCAACTCTTTGTCCTGACTGATCACCTTGACGCTGGAGAGCTTTGAATGATTTATAACTCTGCACTTCTCATTTGGTAGTTTTCATTGAATGACGTTTGTTTATAAAACTAATGACCAAGTATCAACAGATATTTTTGTACATTGTGGATTTTCTAATGGAGAAGATGCCTTCTTCTAAGAATATAGATGAAAATACTGACTATGTATTCACCTACTTGCAGACAACGCACAGAAGAGGGATATGTCATTGGTCTATTTGAAAATAATAGCATATAGAACAAATAGTCACAGGAACCCTATTCTCAATTCATCGATGTTACTAATGCAGCATTTTCCTGCATTCAAAATTGTCAAATTTTATCTTATTATTTAAAAATACATCCCCTTGTATAATAACAATATTCACACCCTATCAATTAATATAATGTAAATGTTGAATCTTTGTTCCTGACACTTTAAGCATCAAATTAATCTCTTGAGAAAGAAGTTGCTATTATTCAAGGTACATTAGTAAAGAGACCAATATCATGTGCAGGAAAACAAAGTTTCATTGTCTAACAGATGCCTAATTAGGGAGATGAGCACTTGAATCAAGTGAGGCATGGAAATGGATTATGTAGCATTTACATGTAGAGCACATTATTTATCAATAAAAGTAATAAGTGCTACTTTAAAGGGAAGTTCACCAAAGCTTAGTTGAACTTTGAGCTATTAATTTTTCTTCTTTTTTGATAATTTTAATAGCAGAACATAACAGCTTTGCCATTATAGCTGCTCTTAAAAGTTGAACAATTGGTTAGTTATCCCAGTGGAAAAAAAGTGATCATAAAATTTAAATCTTATGAAGTTATATTTTCACAAACACACCATATATAGTGCTAAATTAAATGAAAACTCTGAGATGCTGAGGCAATAAAGCAAGTTTTCAGGCTCTTAAAATCTATAGAGATTTTGAGTTAGGAAGATAGTAGCATTGATAGAATTGAATTGTTCTGTTAAAAAAAACCAGCTACTTTGTGTAACATGTATGTCTAACCAAAAATGGATTGCTATATTCTTTTTCAAATATTTTTTTCAGCAAAAAGGGAAAGTTATAGCCTCCTTTGATTTTTATTATATTTATAGCTGGGTGTTATATTTTAATATTACTTCTGACTTCTAAACAGATAGAATCTTATACTACAATCATTAAATCCTAAGTATTGTATATAAAATGTGCTTAAGTGATCTGGGCCATACTGTCTGGAAGCAGAAGCAATTGTTCTGCAATCAGGGAGTAGGAAATGAAGTTTCATCTAACTTTAAGTGGAAGTTAAAGACTTCTCATGTTCACAACAGAAGTAATGGCATAAAGAAACTTCGTAGTTTAAGAGACAGTCACTACTATATATACCAATCCTGTCAATTTCTTAATTGGAATTTTTACCTTGGCCAACTAAAATAAACAAATATATAAATAAATACAGATACAGGAAACTCAAACTCCTTATCTTACAATCCATATAGTTTATCCATTCATTTTTCCCTCTCTCCCTCCTTTCGTTTTTGTCTTTTCCTCTATTCTTTCCTTTCTAAAGCACACTAAGCTGTTGTTGGATTGTGTTTATGTGTGCTTTCACAGAAAGAATCCTTCTGTAAATGCCTAAAGGGTTATAGGTAGTGTATTGACTATGATTATAGGACTATATTCTAGAAATATGCCTAATTCTTAATAAAGAAAACTTTAAAAATACTGTTTTGTTTTGATATCTAATTCCAGGAAGCCGTTTGGACCATTTAATTTATCTATATCAAATTAAGTGCCTAGAATGCTAAATGCTAAAGCTAAATAATAGCTTAATCAACACAATTAAATGCTAGCATAACCCACAGTTTATAGAGTGTTTCAGAATGTTGTGATTAGGAGTCTGATCATCTTCCCCACACCTACTCACCTACTTCCGGCAAGTAACATTTAGGTTTGTACAGGCTGGCCTGTTCTGCCCTTTACTCTTTTTCCCACTCTACCACCTTAGAGCAGAGGAGTCTGACACCCTGACGCTTCCATTGATTGTCACTATCTTTCACCAACACTGTCTGGCCTCTGATGACCTCTGTGTGGCAAGTATAAAATACTGACTTTTTTTGAAGCGTTCCTTTGCCTCTTTTGAGAGACCCTAAGGCAGTTGCTAAACACAGAATTCTACTTCTAATGGTTGGACCAGTTCTGCCCCTTCAAAGTCTTCAGGTAAAACTTTAGGTATTATCTGGTTCCAATTTTTGAAGGTTACTTTACAAGTGAGGCACATAAAACCTCTTGGTCCTCAGAAGTCAGTCCTTGGTACCCACTGACTATCCTGAAATTACTACTAAATGTCTTGTTTCATGAGTATGGTTCTTTAAAAATACTCTGACATGATGAAACCAGGAGATGGCTGTGACTCCGGGGAGGACTTCAGAAGATGCCTCTGTTGTGCTACATGCAGACACAGAGTACTACCAGCAAGTGTCAAAGATTTATTTCATTTTCAAGCAATGCTTTAAAGAAATTATAAAGAATTAAAAGAAGTCTTGAGCTAAGGATTCTTTCACTTAGGAAAGTATGTGTATGCACACGTGTAGAGAGAGACCTAAAATAAAGGGGCCAAAAATGATATAGAGGAGAATCAAGATAACAGAGTTGCACCGTAGACTTTCTAGTTAGCTTGAGGATCAGTCTTTGGGAAATATAACAGAGTTTACTTCAAAGTCAAATGATGGTGTTTGCACTGAATTATAATACAAATTGAAGATGTGATATATCAATTTCTGAGATACTATGAAATGTTTCAAAGAAACTAAAATGGAAGGAATGGATTTTGACATGGATAGATTTCTTTAATATACATACAGTAGGAAGTAAAAGACCTATTATGATGACAGTTAATCTTCCCTCTTAGTGAAAGACTGGTGAAAAAGTAAATGACATGTTCTAAGTTTTGACCAAAGAAGCTATGCACATGATTTTTTTCTTTTATTGGAACATATTTACTTCACATAAAAAGGAACTATCCCTTCTCTCTTTTTCATATTCTGTTCTAGACCTTGCAGGGAAAAAAATACTTCGAGGTCTCTTCTATATTTTTTACTGAAATCTAATTGTATCTAAAATGTATTCTCTTATAGATATTTTTATTAATCTTTTAATTTTAATTACAGTATAGTTAATATAGAGTGTAATATTAGTTACAGGTGCACAACATAGTGATTCAACAATTCCGTACACTACTTCATGCTCATCATGATAAGTGTACTCTTTAATTCCCATCCCCTATTTTACTCTCCCCTCTCCCACCTCCCCTCAAGTACCATCACTTTGTTCTCTACAGTTAAGAGTCTGATTCTTGGTTGTCTTTCTCTCTGACCCTCTCTTTTAAAGTCTTTGCTCATTTTTTTCTTAAATTTCACATATGAGAGAAATTATGTGGCATTTATCTTCCTCTGACTTACTTTGTTTGGGATTATACTCTAGCTCCATCCATGTTGTTGCAAATGGCAAGATTTCATTCTTTCTTATGGTTGAATAATATTCTTTTGTGCATATGTACCACCTCTTCTTTATTCTTTCATCTATTGATGAACACTTGGATTGCTTCCATAATTTGGCTATTGTAAATAATGTTACAATAAATATAGCGGTGCATGTATCCATTTGAATGCACCTTTTTGTATTTTTGGAATAAATATCCAGTAGTATAATTACTGGAGTGCATGAAGGTCTAATTTTAATTGTTTGAGAAACCTCCTTACTGTTTTTCACCATGGCTGTACCAGTTTTTATTCCCACCAACAATTCAAGAGAGTTCTGTTTGTTCCACATCCTTGTTAACACTTGCTTCTTGTGTTTTTTATTTTAATCATTATAACAGGTATGAGATATCTCACTGTAGTTTTTTTATGTTTACCAGTTTATTTATTATTTTTTTAAGATTTTATTTTATTTTTTTGACAGAGAGAGATCACAAGTAGGCAGAGCTGCAGGCAGAGGGAGAGAGAGAGAAGCAGGCTCCCTACTGAGCAGAGAGCCCTAATGAGGAGCTTAACCCCAAGATCCTGAGATAATGACCTGAGTTGAAGGCAGATGCTTAACTAACTGAGGCACCTAGGCACCCCTGTTTACCAGTTTACTAAAATATATGATAAAAGATACAGATGAACAGTCAGATGGGGATGAGGTCTGGGAAGGTTCTAAGTATAGGAACTTCTGTCCCCATGGAGTTGGGGTACATCACACTTCTGGTGGATATATTCACCCACCTGGAAGCTCTCTGAGCCATACACTATTAGGTTTTATGAAAACTTCATCATGTGGCCATCATCAAGTATCAGCTCCATTTCTAACCCTTCTTCCCAGTGTGGAGGATGATGGGTGGGGCTTAAGATTCCAAGCTTCCGATAAGGGCTTAGTCTTTTTGGTAACCAGCACCCATTTAGGAGCTCACCCAGAATCACCTCAATAGAACAAAAGATGGTTCTAGTGCTCTTACCACTTAGAAGTTTATAAGAGTTTAGAGGGCCCTCTATCACAGACAGGGTGAAAGATAAATATTGGAACAAGACAGACTCACAGCATTCTTTTCTTTTTAAAATTTTTTAAAGATTTTTAAAAAAAAATATTTATTTGACAGAGAGAAAGATCACAAATAGGCAGAGAGACAGGCAGAGAGAGAAGAAGAAGCGGGCTCCCCGCTGAGCAGAGGGCCTTGATCCCAGGACCCTGAGATCATGACCTGAGCCGAAGGCAGAGGCTTTAACCCACTGAGCCACCCAGGCACACAAGACTCATAGCATTCTTATCAATTAAGAAATTATAGGAGTTTTTAACAGGTAGACAACTATATATATTTTATTATTAACATTATTATTAACATTAACATTATTAATATATAATGTTTGTTTCAGGGGTACAGGTCTGTGATTCATCAGTCTTACACAACACATACCCTCTCCAATATCTATCACTCAGCTACCCCAACCCCCCATCCCCTTCCCCTCCAGCAACCCTCAGTTTATTGCCTAAGATTAAAAGTCTCCCATGGTTTGTCTCCCTATCTTGTTTCATCTTGTTCATTTTTCCTCTCTACCCCTCTGATCCCCTCCCTTGTTTCTTAAATTCCACATATGAGTGAGGTCATATGATAATTGTCTTTCTCTGATTGGCCTCTTTCGCTTGGCATAGTAACCTCTAGTTCCATCCACGTCATTGCGAGTGGCAAAATTTCAAATTTGTGATGGCTGCATAATATTCCTCTGTGTGGGGTGTGTGTGTGTGTGTGTGTGTGTGTGTGTGTGTGTGTGTGTGTGTGTGTATCACATCCTTATCCGTTCATCTGTTGATGGACATCTAGACTCTTTCCATAGTTCGGCTATTGTGGACATTGCTTACTATAAACATTAGGGTGAAGATGTCCCTTTGGATCACTACATTTGTATCTTTGGAATAAATACCTTAAATACCTAGTAGTACAATTGCTGGGTCATAGGGTAGCTCTATTTTAAACTTTCTGAGGAACCTCTAGAGTATTTTCCAGAGTATCACTGTAGTTTTGAGTTGTATTTCCCTGATAATAAGTGACATTGAACATCTTTTCATGTATCTGATGGCCATCTGTATGTCTTCTTTGGGGATATATCTGTTCATGTCTTCTGCCCAGTTTTAATAGGATTATTTAATTTTTGGATGTTGAGTTGTAGAAGATTCATATATTTTAGATACTAACCCTTTATTGGCTATGTCATTTGGAAGTATCTTCTACCATTCAGGTTGCCTTTTACTTTTGTTGATAGTTTCCTTTACTGTGCAGAAGCTTTTTATTTTGATGTAGCCTCAATAGTTTAATTTTACCCTGCCTCAGGAGACAACTCTAGAAAATGTTGCTATGGGTGATGTCATAGATATTACTGCCTATGCTTTCTTCTAGGACATTTTATGGTTTCAATTCTCATATTTAGGTTTTTAATCTGTTTCAAGTTTATTTTTGTGTGTGATGTAATAAGTTGGTCTGTTTTCATTCTTTTTCATGTAGCTGTCCAGTTTTTCCTGCACCATTTGTAGAAGAGATTGTCTTTTTCCCACTTTATATTCATTTTTCCTTTGTTAAAGATTAATTGGCCATATAATTTTTTTCTGGATTCTCCATTCTGCTCTATTGATTTATGTCTCTATTATTGTGACAGTATCATACTGTTTTGATTACTATGGTTTTGATATACTATGGTATAACTTGAAGTCTGGAATTGTGATACCTCCAGTTTTGGTTTTCTTTTTCAAGATATCTTTAGTTATTTAGGGTCTTTTGTGGTTCCATATAAATTTTAGGATTTTTTCTTCCAGTTCTGTGAAAAATGCTGTTGGTATTTTGATAGGGATTTCATTGAATCTGTAGATTGCTTTGGGTAGTATAGACATTTTACCAGTATCTCTTCTTCTAATCCATGAACATGGAATATCTTTCCATTTCTTTGTACTGTCTTCAGTTTCTTTCATCAATGTTTTATAGTTTGCAGAGTATAGGTCTTCCACCCCTTTGTTAAGTCTATTCCTAAGTTCTTTATTATTTTTGGTACAATTATAAATGGGATTGTTTTCTTAATTTCTCTTTCTACTACTTCATTATTAGTGTGTAGAAATGCAACAGATTTCCATTGACTGATTTTACATTCTCTAACTACTGAATTAACTTATCAATTTAGTAATTTTTTGGTGGTCTTTAAGGTTTCCTATATATAGTATCATGTCACCTATAGATAGTGAAAGTTATATACTTCTATCTTGCCAATTTGCATATCATTTATTTATTTTTGTTGTCTGATTGCTGTGGCTAGGATTTCCAGTACTATGTTGAATAAAAATTGTGGGAGTAGAAATCCTCGTTTTGTTCTTGAACTTTGAAAAAAAGCTTTCAGTATTTCCCATTGAGTATGACGTTAGCTGTGGGTTTTACATATAAGGCCTTTATTATTAAGGTATTTTCCCTCTAAAATCACTGGGTTGAGGGTTTTTATCATGAATGGATGTTGTACTTTATCAAATGTTTTCTTTTTTTTTCTGAATCTATTGAAATAATCATATGTTTTTTATCCTTTCTCTTATTGATGTGACATACCATACTAAATGACTTGTGAATATTGAAAAACCTTGCATCCCAGAAATTCCCACTTGATTGTGAATGATTTCTTTAAGCAATTATTGGATTTGGTTTGTTAGTATTTTTTTTTGAGGATTTTTGCATCTAATTCATCAGAGATATTGGCTTTTTTGTTTGTGGCGTCTTTGTCTGGTTTCAGTATCAGGTAATGCTGGCCTCATAGAATGATTTTGGAAGCTTTCCTTCTGCTTCTATTTTTTTTGGAATAGTTTGAGAAGGACAGGTTAACTCTTTAAGTGTTTAGCAGAATTTGCCTGGGAATCCAACTGACCCTGGTCTTTTGTTTGTTGGGAGTTTTAAAATTACTGATTCAATTTCATTGCTGGTAATTGGTCGATTCAAATTTTTATTTATTTCTGCTTCAGTTTTAGTAGATTATCTATTTCTAGGAATTTATCCTTTTTTTCTAGGATGGCCAATTTCTTGACAAATAGTTTCTCATAGTATTTTCTTACAGTTTTATTTCTGTGGTGTTGGTGATTATTTCTCCTCTTATTTGTGATTTTGTTTGAGTCTTTTTTTCTTTGATGACTGTGTCTAAAAGTTTATCAATTTTATTGATCTTTCCAAAGAACCAGCTCCTTTCCTCTTTTCTGTATCATTTATTTCTGCTCTAATCTTTATGATATTTTTCTTTCTGCTGGTAATGGAACTTTTTTGTTTGTTCGTATTTCTAACTTCTTTAGGTTTAAGGTTGGGTTGTTTATTTGAAATTTTTCTTGCTTCTTGAAGTAGCCCTATATTGCTATAAATTTCTTTCTTAGAAATATTTTGCTGCATCCCAAAGATTTGGGAGCATTGTGTTTTTATTTCCATTTGCTCCATGTAATTTTTACTTCTTCTTTGATTTCTTGGTCCACTCATTCATTGTTAGTAGTATGTTATTTAACCTCCATGTATTTGTGTTCTTTCCAGACTTATTCTTGTGATTTATTCTTAGTTTGATAGTGTGGCCAGAAAAAATACATGGCATGACTTTGACCTTCTTGAATTTGTTGGTACTATTTCTGTCACCTAATATGTAATCTGTTTCAGAGAATTTTTCATGTGCACTTGAAACGAATGTGTATTATGCTGTTTTAGTGTGGAATGTTCTCAATATTTCTGTTAAGTCTGTCTGGTGCAATGTGTCATTCAAAGCCACTGTTTCCTTGTTTATTTTCTGTTTGGATGATCTGTCCATTTGAAGTAAATAGGTTGTTAAGGTCTGCTAATATTATTGCATTCCTATTAATTAGTTCCTTTATGTTTGTTGTTAATTGTTTTATGTATTTGAGTGCTCCTGTGTTGGGTGCATAAGTACTTAACAATTTTTATAACTTCTTGTTATAACTTCTTGTTAGATTGTCCCTTGTGTTTTTGCATAGTACCTTCCTTATCTCTTGTTACAGTCTTGTTTCAAAATCTATTTTGTCTCATATAAGTATTGTTGCCCAGCTTTCTTTTTTTTATTATTGTTACTTAATTTTTTTTCCCAGTGTTCCAAGATTCATTCCCCATTCCCCACACCCAGTGCGCCATGCAATAGGTGCCCTCAGTACCCACCACCAGGCTCTCCCATCCCTCCAAACCCCTCCCTCCAAGTCCCTCAGTTAGTTTCTGTGTCCAAAGTCTCTGTTGTTTCATTTCTATCCCTGGATTACCTTACTTCACATTTACTTTCCTTCTCCCACTGTCCTCCAGTTTACCCCTCATGCACCGCAAGTAAGTGAAACCATGTGATACTTGAATTTCTCTACTTGGCTTATTTCACTCAGCATAATCTCTCCCAGTCCAGTCCATGCTGCTACAAAAGTTGTATATTTATCCTTTCTGATGGAGGCATAGTATTCCATTGTATATATGTACCACTCTTCTTTATCCATTCATCTGTTGATGGGCACCTTGGCTCTTTCCACAGTTTGGCGATTGTGGCCATTGCTGAGATGAACATTGGGGTACTATGGCCCTTCTTTTCACTACATCTGTATCTTTGGGGTAAATGCCCAGTAGTGCAATTGCAGGGTCATAGGGTAGCTCTATTTTTAATTTTTTAAGGAATCTCCACACTGTTTCCAAAGCGGCTGCACCAGTTCACATTCCCACCAACAGTGTAAGAGGGTTCCCCTTTCTCCGCAGCCTCTCCAACACTTGTTGTTTCCTGACTTGTTAATTTTGGCCATTCTGACTGGCGTAAGGTAGTATCTCAGTGTGGTTTTGATTTGGATTTCCCTAATAGCTTGTAGCTCCTTCCTGGGCTACGAGGTTTGGGGTTTCTCCCCTGGTCCAGCCAGGGGAAAAAGGTGGGGTCGAGCAGGATGATGAGTGTCTGCGGCCAAAATCGCACCGGAGCCGGGAGGTCTGTTGAAGCAGGATCTCTGTCTTTCTCTCTGTGTCTGTCTCTGTCTCTCAGACTCTCAGTCTCATGGCTTTGTCTCTTCGCTCTGCTCTTCCTTCTTTCTCTCTCAGTCTTCCTCTCTCTATCTCATGGCTTTGTCTCTCAGTCTCAGTTTCTTTCTGTCTCTCTTGACTGTCAAGGGTCCCAGTCTTTTATTATTCCCAAGTGAGGAAGTTGGGTGGTGCAGTTAAATCTTTAACTGCTTTTGCACCCACCCTAGAGACAGGATTAGTATTGTTACTGCAGGGGTAGAGTGATTGCTTTAACTCACAGAAGTTGAGACCATTGAGGCACAAGGATCAAGAAATACAGATAAGAGATACAGATATATGATTACCGGGAAGACAATTAAATGGAACTATGTCTTGAATAAGCACACCAAGGACATATTGCCCTGACCCACAGGGTGAGTGGCTTTTCGGATTCTAGGCGGGGAAAGCCCCTGTGGGCTTTCATTCACATTCACAGGTACCTCCACCAGAATTTCTGGTGGCTTGGGCATGGAGGGAAGGGCGGATCATGCACCGTCCCTGACAATAGCTAGTGACACTGAACATTTTTTCATGTATCTGTTGGCCGTTTGTATATCTTCTATGGAGAAGTGCCTCTTCATGTCTCTTGCCCATTTTTCGATGTGTTCATCTTCTTTTTGGGTGTTGAGTTTGAGTAGTTCTTTATAGATCTTGGATACCAGCCCTTTGTCTGTAGTGTCATTTGCAAATATCTTCTCCCATTCTGTGGGTTGCCTCTTTGTTTTGTTGACTGTTTCCTTTGCTGT
>PITA01007696.1:0-11955 GCA_004023965.1 Spilogale gracilis
CCCTCCAATTTGTTTCTACCTTTTTGCCGATGTTCTTTGTCTCTCGTGGCGGTCCAGAAGTGGGAAATATCACATTTCAGGCTGGTTTCATGGGTGTTCACGGTGGTCTTGTAGTGGTTTTTTTGTTGGAATTCAGCTCTCTTCAGGGAACTCCCTGAAATGCGGTCACCTGGCCTTCCGCCATCTTGACCCTCCCAATTGGCAACATTTGACTGACTTAAGTCTTATAGTAAAACTATCTGACTATATGTGTATACAGTCTAAATGGACACCCCCAATCTCCATCTCAATAAACAAGACATGAGCCCTGATTTACTTAAAGGTATGTGTTTGTGTATTTTAATTATTAGACGTGATAAGAAAACAGTATGTTCCATGGCCTGCCAGTCCTGTTATTTATGGCAGCAGGCACAAGGATATACTGAAGACAGGGCATATACATCATGTGTCACTAAAAGACTGTAAATGTTGATTGATTTGGGTACTATATTTTCACTATGGCAACTACAAGAAAGTAACAATTATAAAAACCTGTTCAAACCGGTTTCTGAAATTCAGGAGTTGCCAGAAACTATTGCATTGTATAAAACACCTCCCTGACACACCCAAGACATTTAGAGGCATATTTAATTTAGTAATCAAGGGTCTTTGATTCCATACATTTATATAATAAAGTAAGTATAGAATACAGAGAGTTGAGATTTGTATGAGAAGGGAGGGAGGGAGGAAGGAAAAAGAAGGAAAGCTAGCTGTGAATGTGAGTATAATAAATTTTATGTTCTGTGACATGAAGACCATAGGAAGGGCATTTAAGAATATTTGAAGTGTTCTAGTCAATGTGGAAAAAAAGGAATGGCTGTCTAATCAGTGAAAATAGTTATAATGTTAAATATAATGCTTTTAATAATAGCAAAAATTCAGAGTTTGTATTGACAAAATATTTCTGATATTTAAACATTCCCTTAAAGGCTGAAGTAGGCATATCAAAAAAGATGCTAGCCAAGGGTGAGGCAGCAGGTGAGAGTGGGCTGTTGGGGAGCTAATTATAAATATACCAGATGATGCAAGGTAATGAAAAAAGAAATTAAGTATGGCATTATTCTAGGTGTTTTGTTCATAAGGACATGCTACAGGCAGTTTCTATTGAGCATACCAATAAAAAAGATCGATAACTTTTCTTTACAGTTACTTTTCCATTTCTGGTTTCTACCTTATTGCATAAGGAAATAACTCTTATCCCTAAGTTCCGTTGATGTTTTATGTTTGATTCTTTGTTAAAACTTTTCAAATAGTTTTAAATATTTCTTGAAATAATTTTAAAAGTTACACAGATAATGTTAATTAAAAGTTAAACAAAGGAGAGGTTTTCACCACATAATGCATTAGTCATGGCAATGTCATTATATTTTGCGAGTTCCGTTACCACGGGCATAGCTGCATCGGCAATGGCCAATGCATCAGCAGCACGCAAAGGTCTGTCTTTAGCACCAGATTATTGTTAAAATTTAAGAGTTTTCTAATGAGAAAAGGATTTTCAGACATAAATGATGTACAAATAATTTAGAGCTCCGCATTTTGTGATTTTTTTTGACTTAAAATACCTTACTTTTGTCATTGAAACGATTGTTTAAAATAGTTTATTCATCAATTAACTTGGGAAGAAGAGAGTAAAAAACTTTTTTGATCAGGAGATGATAAGTAGATTAGAAAATGTGAGTTATAAAAATTCACAAAATAGACTAAGTGGATAATTTAATTCAAGTGCTGTTCAGTTAAGCTCAAGACAAAGCACCATAATAATAGTAAATATTTTAATTTAGGGAAAAAAGGAAGTTAGTATAGTAGCAGGATCTAAAAAGTATTAATCGGCAAGATTCTGCTTCAAGCCAAGATGAAATAATAGGGACCCAATTTACCCTCAGATCTGAAACAGATGGAAAAATGGAACGATGTACGAAACAACAATTTCAATAGGCTAGACCTCAGACCTAAGTGTCCCTGAGTGTAAGAAACAAACAGGGTGAGATTAGTAGTTGCCCTGGAATACTGCCTTATAATGTTTTCTAGGCTTTGGCACAAAAAGGAGGAATCCAGGTGGAGTCTGCAGAGTCACAGGACTAAGGAGACAAGATGAGAGTCTGAGAAAACCAAGGTGACTGAAGTTTGCAGGCCAAAGTACTGGAAGGGGAAGAACCCTGGAGATGTGCAAAGAGTTCTTCATGTTCAGCTGAGCACTGACTAGCCCATGTATGTGAAGAGACCATCCAAGGCTAGAGAAAGAGTCCTGCAAAAGGCAAAGGTGAATAATGGAAGGTGCTTACACAGAGCCATAAATAGTGTCTTTTCCCCCTATTAAACTAAAAACCCTCAAGATCCACAAACACATAGGCCAAGTAAGAGAAGGGTTTGGCCTTAGCCTTGTGGAATGACTGGCCTGAGCACCAGGCCCTGCCCAGCACATCTTAACAGCAAGAAACTGCTTCCACATGCATCATAGGACAAAGCTCAAAAATACAGGAGTACAAATATCCAATACCCAAAGAGATAAAAATCACAATGTTTGATATTCAACAAAAAAATATAAAACATGATAAAAGGCAAGAAAATATGACATATGATTAAGAGACTAAGTCAATAAATCAACTAATACAGAGATTTTGCAGGTGTTAGAATTGGCTGACTAGGACACCAATACATTTATTATGGCTGACTTTGTGCATTCAGAAGGTAAGCGGAGACATGGGAGAGATTAAAATGAACTAAATCAAACTTTTAGAATGGAAACTGCAATGTGTGAAATGAAAAGTACCCTGGTTGGGAGTAGTAGCAGATTAGAAATAGCAGAAGAAAAAATAACTAAATTTGAAAACAGCAGTATCAATTATTCTAAAATGAAAAAAAAAAAAAGAGAAGAGGGATTCAGGATAAATCAACAGGGCACCAGTGAGCTGTGACAGAAAAATTAAGCATCTCATATGTGTACTTAAAGTGCCAGAAAGGTGAGAGAGCACTTAGTCGTTGGGAAAAACATTTTTAAAAGTAACGATTAAAATTTTCCAAAATTCTTAAAAACTATAAACACACATATTCAAAAAGTTTAATAAACCCTGAACAGAAGGAACATGAAGACACTATACAAAAAGCATATCATAATCAAATAGAGCAAAAGCAACATAAAGAGAAAAATCTTTAAAGCAACAAAAATTAAAGAATTCCATACAGAGGAAGAAACATAAGGTTTACAGCAAATTTCTTATCAGAAATACAACAAGTAAGGGGCACCTGGGTGGCTCAGTTGGTTAAGCAACTGCCTTCGGCTTAGGTCATGATCCTGGAGACCCGGGATTGAGTCCCACATCAGTCTCCCTGCTCTGTGGGAAGCCTGCTTCTCCCTCTCTCACTCCCCCTGCTTGTGTTCCCTCTCTGGCTGTGTTTCTCTCTGTCAAATAGATAAAATCTTAAAAAAAAAAAAAAAAGAAAAAAAGAAATATAACAAATGAGGAGACAATAGAGCAACAGGTTTAACTGAAGGAGAAAAAACCTGTCAACCAGAATATTTTTCAGAGTGTTGGGGCACCTGGGTGGGACAGTCGGTTGAGTGTCTGACTGTTGGCTTCGGCTCAGTTCATGATCTCAAGGTCTTGAGATGGAGTCCCAAGTCGGACTCTGTGCTTAGTGGAGAGTCTGCTTGAGATTGTCTCTTCCTGTGTGTCTACCCTTGCCCCATTCTAGAACAAATAAATAAATCTCTAAAAAGAAAGGAATAAAAGTTGAATAAGATGTCTTGAAATGTACAATAGTGGAAAGAAATTATCACCAGATAATTCTCACCGATGTAACAAATAAAAATACAACAACAAAAAACTCTGTCTTGGGGTTTCAGTTCCATTAGAGATTTCTATTCAGCATGTAATTGGAAGAAATATAATGGAAATATCAAAATAAAAATAATATTCTCCCTAATAAAAAAAAATCAAACGCAAGATGCCAGACTTAAACTTCACACAAAATCAGATTAAATGTAAATAATCTATACCATTTGAAGGAGATTTTCAAGTTGAATAAAAAAGCACGACACAATTATATACTGCCTACAAGAAACACACAACTATAAAGATAGCTATAGGTTGAAAGTAAAAAGATGGGGAAAAATTGGATTGATTATATTAACATCAAAGTAGATGTTAGAGCAAGGTAATACCAGAAAAAAAGATGATTATTCCATAATGATAAATGGGTCAGTTTATTGAGAGGATATAATTACCCTAAATATTCAGGTACTTAATAATCAAGCTTCTAAATATGCCATGCAGGGCTCAGTCAGTTAAGGATCTAATGCCTGATCTCAGCTCAGGTTTGTGAGTTCAAGCCCCGCATTGGGGCTCCATGCCTACTTTAAAATATACTTTTTTTTTTTTTAAGATTTTATTTATTTGACAGAGAGAAACACAGCCCGAGAGGAAACACAAGCAGAGGGAGTGAGAGAGGGAGAAGCAGGCTTCCTGCCGAGCAGGGAGCCCAATGTGGGACTCGATCCCGGGTCTCCGCGAAGGCAGTCGCTTAACCAACTGAGCCACCCAGGCGCCCCTAAAATATACTTTTTTATAAAATACTTTTTAAATAAATATATACATGCAAAAATTTATTGAACTAGAAGGAAAGCTTGACAAATTCACAATTATAGTTGGGAATTTAAAGATCTCTCTTTTAATAATTGATGCTGTAACAAAATAGTTTTGGGGTTTTTTTTAGAATATTTTAAAATGATTATCATCCAACCTGACCTACTGAGATTTATAAAGCACTCAAACCAACAGTAGTAGAATACACGTTTTTATCAAGTGCATGTGGAACATAGACTGGTAAATTCAAAATGATTAAACTAATAAAGAGTATGTCCTCTGACCACAATAGAATTAAATCAGAAATCAACAGAAGGATCACTGGAATATCCTCAAATATTTGGAAGCTAACTGGCGCACTTATAAATAATCTGTAGGTCAGGAAAGAAATCACTAGGGAATTTCATAAATGAAAATGAAACAATATATCAAAATTTGAGGTACCCCATGAAAGCAATATTAGAAGAAAGTTTATAGAACTAAATGCCTGTATTAGAAAAAGAAGTAAGGTTTCAAAAGCATGACTACATAAAAAGAAAAACAAATTTTTAAATTGAAAACACATAGAAATAAATAAGAACAGATATAAAAAACAGTAAGACAATAGAGAAAATCAGTGAAACCAAGTTCTTTAAGAAGATCAATAACATGATTAACCTTGAACCAGATGATCAAGGGAAAAAATGGGAAATCTGCATCACCAATATGAAGAAAGAGAGAAATGGCATCACTACAGATTCTAAAGATCTTAGGATAATAAGGGAATATAATTTAAAAAAAACCCTTTATACCAACAGAACTTCCAATTTTGGTTAAATAGACAAATTCCTTAAAAAGACATATATTACCAAAACTCATTCCGGAAGAATTAGGTTATCTGAATAGTTCTATTATGTATTAAAAATTTTGAATTTATATTTAAAAATTTTGCCACTAAGAAAACTGTAGTCCTAATATGGGTTTTATTGATGAGATTTATCAAAGATTTAAGAAAGAAAAAAATGTAAATTCTATGGAAATTCTTCCAGAAAATTGAAAAGGAGGGAATATTTACCAACTTGCTAAAACCAGCATTACCCTGATACCAAAATGAGGCAAATTAAAAGAAAACTACAAACCAGCATTCCTCACGAGCATTGATGCATACATTCTTTTTTTTTTTAAAGATTTTATTTATTTATTTGACAGAGAGAAACACAGGAGAGAAGGAACACAAACAAGGGGAGTGAGAGAGGGAGAAACAGGCTTCCGCCGAGCAGGCAGCCCGATGTGGGGCTCGATCCTGGGTCTCCGGGATCATGACCTGAGATGAAGGCAGTCGCTTAATCAACTGAGCCACCCAGGTGCCCCGATGCATACATTCTTAATAGCAAATCAAAAGGACAGTACATCACAATAAAGTGGTAACTATCCCGGTAATGCAAAGTTGGTTTAATATTCAAATTTCAATCAAATTAATGCATTTATTAGCAAGCAAAACTGAATAAAAAAACATTTTGTGATCTCAGTAGGGAAATAGCATTTGCCAAAATTCAATATCCATTGCTGGTACAAACTCCCAACCAGGTCAGAATAGAGGAGAGTGTTCTCAAGTTGAAAATGGCTTCTACAAAAAACAGTTATGTAACTGGCCTCATACTCATATTAAATTGCTAGGGCAGCCATCACAAAATACCACAGACTGTATGGTTTAAATAAGACATTTATTTTCTCACAGTTCTAAAAGCTAGAAGTCTGAGATCTAAGTGGTGAGAAGGAGGATTTCGTATTGAGTCCTCTCTCCTTGCTGTATAGACGTCTGTCTTCACCCTTTATGTACACGTGGTTTTTCTTCTGTACATGTACTTGTGTGTATCCAAATTTGCCTCTAGTCATATTGGATAATAGCCCACCATTTAAATTTAATTACCTCTTTAATGACTTTATTTTCATATACAGTTATATTCTGAGTAACTGGAGGTTAGGACTTCAATGTAAGAAATGGGGGGGGACACAATTCAGCACATAGAAATACTTAATGGTGAAAAACCCAATGTTTTTGTCCTAATATTGGAAACAAAACAAGGGTGTACATTTTTGCCACGTCTTTTCAATATTGTGTCTGTGCATACTTTATATCTATCATTTCATCTATTGCCAATAAGTACAGTTAGGCAAGAAAAAGAAATTAAAGCCATTTTGGTTAGATAATAAGTAAAATTCCATTTATGCAGAGAAGACATAATACTTTATATAGAAAATACAATGTTTTCTACAAAAGAGCTTTTCAAGGTGATAAATATGTTCTGTAAGTTTGCAGGATGGAAGATCAATATACGAAAGTCAATTGTATTTCTGTATGCTAGCAATGAATATCAGAAATTGAAATTTAGGGGTGCCTCGTGGCTCAGTCGTTGAGTGTCTGCCTTCAGCTCAGGTCATGATCCCAGAGTCCTGGTATCAAGCCCCACATGAGGCTCCCTGCTCGGTGAGAAGCCTGCTTCTCCTTCTCCCACTTCCCCTGCTTGTGTTCCCTCTCTCGCTGTCCCTCTCTGTCAAATAAATAAATGAAATATTTAAAAATATTTTTTAAAAATGAAATTGAGGGGTACCTGGGTGGCTCAGTTGGTTGAGCAACGGCCTTTGGCTCGGGTCATGATCCTGGAGACCCAGGATGGAGCCCCACATCGGGCTCCCTGCTCGGCAGGAAGCCTGCTTTTCCCTCTCTCACTCCCCCTGCTTGTGTTCCCTCTCTGGCTGTGTTTCTCTCTGTCAAATAAATAAAATCTTTAAAAAAAATGAAATTGAATTAAATATCAATTATGATAATGGCAAAATTATGAAATACTTAGAGATGAATCTTTTTAAAAAATGTGTGAAGGACCTGTACATTGACAATTACAAAACATTCCTGAGAGAAATTAAAGAAGACTTAAGTATGGGGAAATGTCCCCTGTGCTCACGAGACAGAAGAGCTGATATTCTTAATACCTCAGTTCTCCTCAAATTCAACACACTTTCAATCCAAATCTCAGCAGGCTTTTACTTTTTGTAAAAATCTACTCTCTGGATCTAAAACTCATATAAAATGCAGACGATTTGGAATAATCAAAATTACTTTGACAAAGAAGAGCAAATTAGAGCTTAACACCACCTGTTTTCGAGAATTATAGCTAGAATCATCAAGACGATATGGTATTGGTGTAAACATAGACAAATCAGTGGAACAGATTGGAGAGTCCTGAAGCAGACTTCCACATACATAGGCAAAAATGCAAAGGTAATTCAGTAGAGAAAGAATAGTCTTTCAAAAGAAATTATCCAGAACATTGGATATCCACCCGCAAAACGAAAAGCTTTTGACTATACTTTGCATTATATTCAAAATAATTCAAAATTAATCAAAGACCTAATTTTAAAACCCAGAACTATAAAACTTTTAGAAAAATATATGGGGAAACCTACGTGAATTTACATTAGGTGAAGTTTACTTAGATAAGACATCAGAAGTATACTCTATAAAAGGCCAAAAAAAGTATGATTTGGTCCATAATCAGCTTCACCAATGTTAAAAACTTCTTTGTTCTTCTAATGACACTGTTAAGAGAATTTTTGAAAAGCCACAATAGAAGGAAATATTTGCAAATCAAATACCTGATGAAAGACTTGTATCATGAGTATAAAAAGAACTCATAAAACTCAATAGTAAGAAAACAACCCAATTTTAAAAAGTAGGCAAGGGCGCCTGGGTGTCTCAGTAGGTTAAGCCTCTGCCTTCAGCTCAGGTCATGATCTCAGGGTTCTGGGATCAAGGCCACATCGTGCTCTCTGCTCAGGAGGGAGTCTGCTTCCTCCTCTCTCTGCCTGCCTCTTTGCCTACTTGTGATCTCTCTGTCAAATAAATAAATAAAATTTAAAAAAAAATAGTAGGTAAAAGAGCTTAACAGACATTTCTTTGAAGAAGAGAGGTGGATTGCAGTTAGGCACATGAAAAAATAATTGTCATTACTAATTAGGAAAATGCAAATTTAAACCACAGTGAGGAACTACAGATACCTATTAGATAAGAAAGGCTTTTTTTTTTTTTTTTTTAACTAAGCAGAACAAGTTTTAGTGAGAATATGGAGTTGCTGGACACTAATACATAGTGAGAGTGGGAAATGTTACAAGCACTTTGTAAAATAATGTATCAAATTTTAAGAATATTAAATGCATACTTTTCATATGATTCAGCTATTCCCCTCTTAGATATTTATTCAAGATAAATAGAAAGCATATGTCCATACAGAGACTCGTACATTCATAGCTGCTTTATTTGTAAAAATGAAAAACTGGAAACAACCTAAATATCCATCAATAGGTGAAAGAATACATAATGAAAAAAGTACCAAAGAAGTACAATGAAGGTTATGAGGAAACTTTTGGGAAGGGTGTATGTGTTAATTATCTTGATTGTGATGATGGTTTCATGGGTGTCTATATGTCAAAACTTGTTAAATCATACACACTTTAAACATGTACCATTTGTTGTCTGTCAATCGTACTTCAATAAAGCTGTTTTAACGAATGATTATGTTCAAACCCATGATAAAATCTGTACAGGATAATGAATACTTGCTGTGTTTTCTTTTTTTAAAAATGTATTTCAAAATAATTATAATAGAGAATAAGATCAAATTGTTGCCTTTAAGGAGTTGACAGTTTTCTGAGAGTTTAAGGCTGATTTTATCTAAAAACTGGGAGAATTGATGTTTATAGGAAAACCAATCCTTATGTTAATAGAATCCTATTTTAAAAATTCAGAGGAGGAAAAGTTTGTTTATGGTTGAAAGAAAGAGCCACATATTCATGATAGAGCTGACATTTCCAGCATGCCTTAAAAAGTAGACATGATTTCAGCAGAGGAAGATGAGACATAGAAATTCTAGGTAGGGAGGAATGGAAGAACAAAGGCAAAGAGTTGAGAGATGATAGAACATGTTTTAGGAATAGCTATCAGTACAGCTAGAGTAGAATGTTTGGAAAGATCTTGTGGAAGGTAAACTTAGGAAGAGTAGGTGGGGCCGATGGGACTTAGAGGCCAAACCAAGACAATTCTGTTTCCTCTTTAAATAGCTTTTTGACTCCCATAGGTGTAACTAATCAGTCTTGACTGTGTTTGCCTGGTATTTTATTCCATAACCTTTGATAACACCTGTCACATTTTATTGCACCTTGTGTGTGGCTTTACCCTTAGGCACTCTCCTATTAGAAAGGACAATATTTGGCTCATTATATATGCTCAATAACAGGTACTTTCCGACTTTAAAAAATAGAAATGTCTTGGAGCTTGTCATGATCTCAGTAGGCAGTGGAATTTGAACCGGTCTTGGAAAAACTGAATAGGTTTTGGATTAGATGGAGAGTAGAGAGAAGGGCATTTCATAGAGTGGAGTGAAAATGTCTGTGGTAAACAGGGGGAGGGGTATATAAGGAGTACTGAGAATTGATGTTTACAAGAAAACCAATTTTTATTGCTGGTTATTATTTAGCCCAAGCAAACAAAGACATATGCTCCATATTTAACATGAAAACTATGTGGGTACAGTAGAGCTCTCATCAACCAGAAGAAGCAAAGAATTTTATAAGTTACTAACAGAATATATCAGATACTCTCTCTGCAGAAATTTATTTTTCTTTTCTCTTTAGTTAAGATATATATATATATGTTATATAAATACAGAATTAAGAGTAGTAGTATATTTGCTTTTGGCATTGTATTCTTTTGTCATTATGAACCTTTGGTGGGTTGTGAACCATTGAATAAAAATGATTGAGGGGTACCTGGGTGGCTCAGTCTTAGTTAAGTGTCTGCCTTTGGCTCAGGTCATGATCCCAGGGTCCTGGGATCGAGCCCTGCGTCAGGCTCCCTGCTCAGCGGGAAGCCTGCTTCTCCCTCTCTCACTCCCCCTGCTTGTGTTCCCTCTCTGGCTGTGTTTCTCTCTGTCAAATAAATACATAAAATCTTTTTTTTTTTAATTCTTTAAAAAACGATTGAGAGGGGCACCCGAGGGGCTCAGGCTGTTAAGCGTCCAGCTCTTGATTTCGGGTTCAGCTCATCATCACAGGGTCATGATATGGAGCCTTGTGTCGGGCTCTGTGCTCAGCATGGAGGCTGCTTGAGTTATCTCTCTCTCTCTCCCTTTTCCTCTCTCCTTTTGCCCCTCCCTCCACATATGCATGCTCTTTCTCTTAATTAAGCAACAAATATAAATTCTTTAAAAGCAAAAGGATTGAGGTTAAGCGACTGCCTTCGGCTCAGGTCATGATTCCGGAGACCCAGGATCGAGTCCCACATCGGGCTCCCTGCTCGGCAGGAAGCCTGCTTCTCCCTCTCTCACTCCCCCTGCTTGTGTTCCCTCTCTGGCTGTGTTTCTCTCTGTCAAATAAATAAAATCTTAAAAAAAAAAAAAAAAAAAAAGCAAAAGTATTGAGAAAGAGTAAACTGGAATGTCAGCACTCTGAGGTGGGAATCATGCTTGATTTGGTTCTGTAGGCTACAGTTTGGTGTTCCACAGGGAACACTATAGAAATCAAAACACCAGGATTTGAATCCCACTTTAACTTTTGAATATGTTAAATGACCTCTAAAAAGTTAATTCCCATTTCAGATCTTCTTTTATCATTTATTAAGTTGGTATAAGAACAATAATGACTTCACATCATTAATATGTGATTTGCACAAGAAAATAAGGGAAGACATGTAACCCCTTGCTGCCCTGCCACCATGTTGTCCATCTCACATAGATAGCATGATGCTTTGGAGGTAGTAGATACTCACCTACTTACTGAATGAAGCCATACGTGAGTGACTGAGAACCTTTGAAGAAAAAAAATTTTTTCCAATGGTGTTAATGCATCCAGAGAACTGGCTGTGAAAATAATCTTTTTCCTGGTCATCTTTGTGTGTTTGAATAAAAGAACAATGGTAAAATTTCATTTCTTCTTAAATTATGTACCTTGAAGATATGTGTGCTAAATACACTAGGAGATGGCATTTTTTTACTTCACCATTTAGTTTGTATTTTAATTCAATTTAATTTAATTTCAGATAGGCCTGGTTACATGTAGTAGCTGCTCCCAAGTATTCTTAACTCATCCTATTATAACAATGTGGGTTGTGACAGGTCAGCCTTCTCTTGCTGACTAATCTACTCCCATACAGACGGAAGTATTTTTCATAATCTAAAGATCATTCTGGAAGAATGTTCATAGTTTACAAAAGTAGATTTGTAATTGCTATTTCTATGACTTAGAAAAGGAGATTAAAACATAATAAAACATGAAGAAGTTATACCTTAAGAAGAGAATTTGG
>PITA01007696.1:12055-89811 GCA_004023965.1 Spilogale gracilis
ACGCCTGGGTGGCTCAGTTGGTTAAGCGACTGCCTTCGGCTCAGGTCATGATTCCGGAGACCCGGGATCGAGTCCCACATCGGGCTCCCTGCTCGGCGGGAGGCCTGCTTCTCCCTCTCTCACTCCCCCTGCTTGTGTCCCCTCTCTCGCTGTGTTTCTCGCTGTCAAATAAATAAAATTAAAAAAAAAAAAAAAAAAAGAAGAGAATTTGGGTGTTAAAACCATATTCTCAAAGTAAATGCAGTTTAAATAATAATATGTACTAATTTGTTTCAAAGAAAAGAAATTTTTCAGAGAATAAGATTTATTCAGATTAGCATACCATTTATAAAGTGTTTCATAGAATGCTTAAAACTAAGCATATTCAGTTACAATTTGGATTATACCATTGTTTTACATAACAAACTGTTCAGTTTGACTAGAACAAAACTACCAAATAAACTTCAACACAATCAATATTATAGGAAATAAATTAGAGAGGCTCAAATTTATTTTAGGTACACTTATAAAATCTTTGTGGAAATAGATGCCACTTTATAAAAAAAAAAAGAATATAAAATCTTAAAATTCTTCCTCTCTCCCTCTCTTTCTTCCTTCTTCCCTCCCTCCCTACTTTTCTCCGTCCTTCTCTTCCTCCCCTCCACCTTCCTTCTTTAATATCACTGAATCTCTTAGTCTTCATGACCAAGGGCTTTTAAGGCAGTTTTGGTGGTTGGTGTTCACTGTTAGTGTTTTGGTGAAAGTATTCAGTGAATATTTGTGGAATTTAAGAGAGTAAACTTATGATCTATAATATTTTACAATTCAGAAGTTAGAAGATGAAAATCTAGAAAAATCTAAATATGTTTTCAAAAGAAGCTCTAATAATTGAAAAGCTAGTTATGATATGTTCTAGAAAGGCAAATTTGGGGGCGCCTGGGTGGATCAGGGGTTAAGCCTCTGCCTTCAGCTCAGGTCATGATCCCGGAGTTCTGGGATGAGCCCCGCATCAGGCTGCCTGCTCGGCAGGAAGCCTGCTTCTCCCTCTCTCACTCCCCCTGCTTGTGTTCCCTCTCTGGCTGTGTTTCTCTCTATCAAATAAATAAAATCTTTTAAAAAAAAAAAGAAAAGAAAAGAAAGAAGGCAAATTTGTTGACTTCATTTTTTCAGAGAACTCATTTGTACCAGACTGTTAGGAAATGAGACATAAATTTCTAGCATCTGCTCTCTCTCTCTCTCTTTCTCTCTCTCTCTCTCTCTTAATAATGTATGTTACAAATGCTTCAAATCCAGGGCTAAATAAACAAATATTTGAGTCAGGAATTCTTCTCATTAAAAAATAATCCTGAAATCCTGGGTAGTAAGGAACATTAGAAGATAAATTAGAATTTATCTTTTCCATCTTGTTCCTACTACTTGATGAAGAAATTAGTCCCAGAAGGGTAAAGGGAGTTTAGTGCCTATAGCGAAAGGAAGGAGGGAAGGAAGGAAGGAAGGAGGGAAGGAGGGAAGGAGGGAAGGAAGGAAGGAAGGAAGGAGTGGAGGAGGGGAGGGAAGGAGGGGAGGGAGGGAGGGAGGAAGGAGAGAAAGAAAAAGAGAAGGAGAAAAAAAGAAATAAAAGGTGTTTTTTTTTTATATACTTGGTACAAGTGGTACTCAATAATTTCCAGAGGGAAGAGTCACTTTAGAATGGCATGAGATTTATATATTATTCTTATATATACAGTTCTTTAATTGACTAAGTAGGGTGATTATGGTGAGTCTTGCCCTGCGAAGTGGAGATGTTGGGAGCATGTAAAGCCTCACCCCAGATGCTGACAAATTCACCCCAGTGATGCTACCCCAGGACCACCACTGGGTAGAAACTTTCAAGGAGATTTAATGGACACATTTGGAATAGAAGGATTGGAGAGGCACATATTTCATTTGTGACAGTACTTTGTCCCATTGTTCTAATTTGGTTTTGAGCACATTATTTTTAAAAATTCAAACAGACTTAAAGGTTATTTATGTTTCCTTCTATTAGCTGGGTTTTGGGCATAAGTTAGCTAGTTTTCTTCTTATAACACCCATCTGTCTTTTTGGAATTGAACATTCTTTCTTTAAACAGTAATTTATTGAGCATTTGTATTTTCCAGCCATAGTGGTAGCTTATTATAATATAAAATCAAAAAGACTTGGTCACTGTCCTAAAAAGGGAGGTTATTCCTTGAGAAGTTATAGTATACTATCATTGCTCCAAATTTTCCCTTACCATCTGCAGTTGACATTACAAAATTTAACACAGTAATCATATATTGTAGAAAATACAAAATGAGAGATAGAACCCACAAGAGTGTTTCACTTCATTTATTTATTTACTTATTCAACAAGTATTTATTGAATATCTACTCTGTGCCAGACATTGAGCTGTGTGATTGGGATACATCAGTAACTAAGACATTCAATGATCCTACCCTCATACGGATGACATGCTAAAAGATGAGATGAACAATAATTGAGAAAAATAGTAATTAAGCAAATTACAGAGCATGTTAGAAGGTGATAAGTGTTTAAAAAATAAAAATAAAGAGTTATCTCTTTAGATGTAGGAGTATCATGGTTAGGAAGGAGAGAAGAAAAGAAGGTATAATCTTAAACAGTGTGGTCAAGAAAGTCCTCATTGTGAAGCTTTCTTTTGACTAAAGTCTTGAGGCAGTTGAAATAAAAATAACAGTCCAAGGAATAAAGTAGTCCTAGGATTTGAAATATTAAATTGAAGTCTATTTTGTTACATCTGTTACTTCACAACAAGAAGTTGCAGATGATGGTAAAATCAAGAATTTTTGCTTTTCTTTCTTTTCCCTCTTATTAGCTTTGACTTAATTTCTATTTTTTTCTACTTAGCCAAAATAAATATCTTTCATGGTATTCTTGTCCATTCATGATAAGAACATGATTTACTTTGAAAATCACCTCTTGACAGACAAGAGCAATGTGTAGCATAATTTCATATAGTTCCTTGTTTCTTAGAAAAGTAAAAATCCAGAAGGGCATAGCATAGGAAAAACAGTCGATGCTATTATAGTAGTGATGTAATGGGACACATGGCAGCTACACTTGCGGTGAGCATAGCATAGTGTATAAACTTGTCAAATCACTAAGTTATACACCTGAAACTAATGCAACATTTGTCAACTGTATTTAAATAAATAAATGGGATAAATATGAAAATCTATGTATTGCCATTTTCAGAATGACTGTCATCTCAGTTTGAGCTACAGATCAACTCGTTTTCCCTTTGAGTCATGGAATCCTAGGTTCTGATGAGAAAACAATTTGCTTTCTTAATATTCTTGATTAATTTTGCATGGTTTAAAAATACAGGTATTGTTTCTTACAGATTGTGTTTCTGGTGTCTGCATATGCAAGTCCCCAGCTCACAGATGAGAGCTGTTCGGCCGTGGCTGCTGTCACACATTATCTGTATCTTTGCCAGTTTAGCTGGATGCTCGTTCAGGTTGGTACTTCATTTCCTCCTCCCACCCCCCTCCTACTTCCCAATGAATCTGCATGGAATGTTCTTCCGATCTGCTATTCTTCGTACTGAAATGAAAATTATTCCATAATCCATTACCACATTCCCAGGAGATCAATGGAAATCAAACTTTATAAGCTGTACAACATTAGAAATACAGTGAATTTGGGGAAATGAGAAGAAACATAGAAGGGGTAGAAATTAGGGAATAGTAGAAGATGAGGCTTGTGATGTGGAGCCTGTAAAGCACAATAAGAAATCTGAACTTTTTTCTGAGGAGGTCATAGAATTAAACAAGTGACATGGTAACATTTGTATTTTAGAAATTTCTCCCTGTTTGTAGTGAATTGGTGACAGAAGAGTTGACGTGGGTGTTAATTAAGAACCATTAGCTGTATCTGGGCAAGAGAACAAGGCAGTGTGAACCTGGGAGTGGCAGAAGCAGCCAGGGGAATGCGACAGCTTTTGAGATTTCTTTTTTTTCTTTTCTTTTTTCTGTCTTTTTTCTTTTTCTTTCTTCCTTTCTTCCTTTCTTCCTTTCTTCCTTTCTTTCTTTCTTTCTTTTTCTCTTTCTTTTTCTTTTTCTTTTTCTTTTTTTCAACAATAGAATGTAGAGATTGGTTAAGAAGAATGCAGAAGGTGGAACCAAAGATATTTCCCAAAGTTCTGGTGTGAGTGGCTGGGTGATGGTAGTGCCTTGAACTGAAATAATGACCCCTGGAAATTGCAGGAAGGCTGATGAGAATTTTAGGACATAACAGAGTGTGAAGTTCTTCCAATGTGAGACTTCAGTGGGGACTTAGAGAGAAGTAGGATACACAGGACTAAATCTCAGAACAGAGATTTCTATATAGCCAATGCTATATAAATACTTTAGAAAATTTTTGACTTACAGTTGGAAAATGAATCCATTGTTTTAGAAAAAATCACTTGGGGAGAAAGTACCAGATGAGACTGAAAGAGTCCTAGTATACTCTTTTGAGGAACTAATTAATGTTGGAGAAAGACTTGAACTTTCCCTTTTCTGACTAAAATCCCAAATTCCCTTTATTGTCCTATGCTGACTTGCTTGACAAAGAGGCAAACATGAAAGTTGGATCCAATTCAGTAGTATTAAAGACATCAATTAAATGGCTCAACTAAATGAAATGTTGCCTTGGTGATGTTTTCTATGTAATAGTATTGTTAAATCTTTCATATGGTAGAAATAGTTTCATATATTTTTAGTATGCTTGTGAAATATTTTATGTAAACAGATGCATTCAGTCATTTGCATATTCTTTTTTCTTGTTGAATAAAGTATGTGGGGTTTTCACTATACAGCAGTAATAAAAGCATATAAGAATACCATACAGAGGGCGCCTGCGTGGCTCAATGGGATAAGCCTCTGCCTTCATCTCAGGTCATGATCTCAGGGTCCTGGGATTGAGGCCCTCATGGGGCTCTCTGCTCAGCAGGGAGCCTGCTTCCTCCTCTCTCTCTGCCTGCCTCTCTGCCTACTTGTGATCTCTGTCAAATAAATAAATAAAATCTTAAAAAAAAAAAGAATACCATACAGACCCATGAAGGGATATTTTCCAGGTACAATATTATAGTTGTAGGAAGAACTGAACTGAATTATTTACTTAATAGAACTAGTTGCTATAATTAGAGCCCTGAATCTGGATTTGAATTCTGGTTTTGCCACTATCTTTGTAACCTTAATCAAGTTATTGACTCTTCCCAAGTTTTCTTTCTAAATCTGCATATGAAGATAATAATTCCTTCCTCATAGAATTATTATTCCATATCTCTTAAACAGCTCTAGTTATGGAAAGTTTATGGTGTTCTCAAAATCCCCCCAAATAAAAAGAGTGAAGGTAAATCTAAAGCATATAATATAAAACTTAATATTTGCTGAAATTAAAAAAATATTCGCTAGATTCTCTGATTGCAAAATTTTTTAGGAGTTTATCAAAGCTGAGCTTTCTATGTGCACAATGTGTATGTTGTTATTTATCTGCTTGGACTGAGGTCCCCAGTGTTGTGTGGACAGTCTTTGTCCATGTCCCTGACCTACTCAGTTTTTGATGAATGACTTGGATGAAGACACAGGAAACTGTCTTATCAGTTATGCAGATGATACAGAGCTGGAAAGATAGCTAAAACAGCCTGCTGTTTTAGCCAGCTCGGTTAGGGATGCAGATACGATCAATATGGAGAAAGTGCTGTGACAGATTGAAATTTAGAGTGAAAGAGACATAATTTGATGGGGGGTTAAGGTAAACAACTTAAAGTATTTAATTTAACACAAGCTTAGTAGCAATCAAATATGTGACCAGATTGCTTAAAACAGCAACTGAAAAAAACAACACAGACGTAGTTTACATTAGTAACAGCATAGAGGTAGGTGAGGGCATTGTGGTTACATTGTAATCTACAAATGTTCAACACAAGGTGGGGACCCTGTAACCACTTTCATAAATCATGTTTCACCAGGGGCATTAACCAGCCAGATGAAAAGTTGAAAATAGTACTGTAAGAAACTTTGAGTCAGCTGGAGATAGCTAACCTGCAATGTATTTAGAGTGATGTGATGGCTGTCTATAAACACTGGAAGGGATGCTATAAGAAAGAAAGAGTGGACTGCAGGTGCATTTGGAAGAATGAAACAAATGGGTCAAAAATTAGAGAAACAAATTTTGATTCAATTAAGAACTTTGCTAGCCAGCAAAATTGTCAAAATTGAAGAGGCTGTTCTATAAGCAGAAAGTATCCAGTCATTGATGTGTGTTCAAATGGGGAAATGACCAATTTTCAAAATGTTTTCCTGCTTTGGAGGAGCATTAGATAGGATCGCATATAAGATTTCACCCAACTTAATAGAGACCAGTATACTCTAGATCTCTTTTTCTGGTCTTCAGTAAATAAAATTGTGGCTGATGAACAGTTAGTAAGCTAATTAGATTTCTGTATGGCTGATGGTTAGGAAAACTATTTAAAGTACCAGTGAAGTTTAATGTATTTCAGATGGTACACCACACATTTTTCATGGTTTGTGGTGTGACCACAAGGGAAAAATGCAATAACTTCTGATTCTAGGTAGGTTACTTCTAATAAGTTATTTTGTGGGAAGAGGTTGTCCCTTTACCAACCTGTGTTTTCCCATTTATAAAATACTGTCTACTAAATCTTTTTTTCAAAGAGTAGAATCCATTTTTAAAACATTATGTAAAAGATTAGGCTCCTGTTAGTCCAGTCCTGCTAGTCGATTAGGGTTAAACATTTTTGGGGAAAAAAATTAACATTTTAGTGATTGTCGTTCATATTTTCTTAAAGATTTTATTTATTTATTTGACAGAAAGGTGAGAGAAATCATAAGCTTGGGGGAGGGGGGGAGGAGAGGGAGAAGCAAACTCCCTGATGAGCAGGAAGCCCAACCTGGGGCTTGATCCTAGGACCCTGAGATCATGACCTGAGCCAAAGGCAGATGCTCAACTAACTGAGCCACCCGGTGCCCCTCTACTTCATATTTTTAACAGTGTAGGAAAGAATTTGATAGATGTGTGTGTGTTTGTGCACTTATGACAAAAAGTTAATGATTATCTTTTAATCATTGGGTTACTATATCATAATTACTGTTTATTTTGATCTGCATCATATCTTCAGTCTTAGAAAAAATGCACTCAAATGACTTTATCTTGAACTTTTATTTCTCTGTCATATACATTTAATTGGATTATATTTTAGGTGGCTAAAGAAGGATTTTATTGGTAAACAAGTTACATAACTTTTCTGAGCCTAGATTTTTATCTGAATAATCAGATTTCTAGTAACAGTATCTGCCTTTGAGGATTGTGGAAAGATAAAATGAATTCATACGTGAGAAGAGCTTGAAATTGTGCCTGGCGCAAGCTGTACACTCCATGCATATCTACCCAATATTATTGGCTAAACAAATATGTGTGGCGAATATTTCATAGATTTTGAAACATGTTGAAAACTCTGCTTTTCCAATTTAATTCACACTCCCCCGCTCCGGAAGAGAATTTACTTGATAACACTGGGGAGAGACTTAGAGTGAGCCAACTGGCTATAAAGCTTCAGCAAGCTATATAAATAACCTCTAATCTCTTTACTAAAGTACATGCGTGGCTCCTCGCACGATCTATGATGGCCTTCGCTCTGTTTGTTTAGGCCTCCCCCTTTTTCTGACAGGGAAGTTATACCACACATGATGAAAATAGAGTAACAAATTATTTTGCTTATTTTTTAAAGCAATTCACAAACTCCCTTTGAGGTCATGGAACTTGACTTATCCTTCTGTTTGTTCATCATATAAAATCATTCTGTGAAATTACTGGAATAATTTCCCACTTCCTTAAAACAGCAAGTCCTGTCTACTTTGAGAAAGTTTGACAGTGAGAATTTAAACTCTTGTAATAATATGTCTACTGTATTTCCATGGTTTTTATTGTTCCATTTTCATTTTGTTTTCTGTTTTGACTTGCTTTCATCTTAGAAATAGTATATACTAATAGTACAAAACATAATCAAACACTGAAAAGAAATATAAAATGAAAAGTACATCTGTTTCTCCCTATTTCACACACTCTCCACTCTCTGCTTTACCCTCAACCCTACTCCCAAAGGTAAACACTGTTAATGGTTTCCTGTATATCTTTCCAGAAATATTCCACAAATATACAAATGTTTATAAATATATAAAAAGCACATATGTGTATGTTCTTGTGTGTTTATATAGTGTGTATATACATGTATTTACTTATTTATATATAGTACATGTAAGTTTTTATATATATATACATTTATCAAGTACAGATATACTTTTTTTCCATTCCATAATATGATTATTTCATAGTTTATTTTGAAATGCTAGTTACTTCCAGTTATTTTTGCTATCATAAACAATGTTTCCTTGAATATCCTTGAATTCTGAATATTTATTTACTTATGGAATATTCTTAGAATAAATTCCTAGAATTTATGCCTTTATTATTAACATTTACATGAAATGGGCTGCCAGACCATTAGTTAACCCATGAAGGAATAAATCATAAGTAAGTTATTTGCAGTAACAGTATATAATATAGGTAAATAGAAATTTAATTTTTCTGTATATTCATCTCGCCCAGTTTTATAATCATTTCCTGTTACTAAATTGTATAGCAATCTGCTTCAATCATGAACAATATCCAAACCTTAGATTGCTCCTGCAGTTTGTTGATTTCATGGTTAGGGAAATAGTATAATGTTTTATTTTGAAACTAAAGCTTACTTGAAGAGCATGTTTTTTAAATGGTGGAATAAAGTTAGAAATCATTCTACAATTATACTTGACCATTTATATCTTGTGCCCTAATGTTTTTGTAAAATCAGGCTATGCAGAAGCAAATACTTTTATTCTTTGGCAGAAAGTCTATTTAGTGCCAGGGCATAGCAACAAGAAGGGAAATGCTAAAACTCGCCTTGTTTTTTCCTTTGTCACTGATTCAATTGGGCAAGCAGTGGGGAGGGGGTGGGGGGGAATCAGGACATCAAAGGTATTAAGGACAACAGACTGGTAGTTACCAAGATAAAAATGACACACCCAGGAAATACAAAATTATCCAGTCCTCCAAAAGCCTTGCAGTTTATTTCATGCACAAATTGCTAAGAGAGAGGATAACTAGAGCAAAGACATGTGGTAACATTTCTTAGACTCTTCTCTGAAATGAATGACTAAGAATGTATGATAATGACAGAATTAATAGCGTCCATGATCTCTGACTAAACTTGATACTATAAATCAATCCAGGGTTTCTGGTGACATGATTAATAACCAAATATTAAATAATAGGCTGGATACCAATTTTATACCGCACAGCATAAAAATATATGGGGTTCAAGCAGCCTATTTTTTAACTTAAAAAAAAAGAAAAGCATTTCATCTTTATATTTTGCAAATATAGTATACATTATACAAGTAAACTAATGAATTAGTGTTTATGGAGTGTATGAAAGCATAATTATGACCTATGATAATTAATTAGCAAGGTAAGTCTTCATTTTTTTCTATCTGTACACTGGAAAATAGTAGCAGTAGTCACTGAAAATGTTACCATAAAAATAAATAAACATGTCTATGTAAGAATGTAAGTAGGGGCGGGCGCCTGGGTGGCTTAGTCGTTTAAGCCGCTGCCTTCAGCTCATGTCATGATCTCAGGGTCCTAGGATTGAGCCCTGCGTCGGGCTCCCTGCTCAGCAGAAATCCCTTTCCCTCTGCCACTAGCCTCCTCCTCACTTGTGCTTTCTCTCTCTCAAATAAATAAATAAATAAAATCTTAAAAAAACAAGAAAAAAAAAAAAGAATGTAATTAGGGGCCGACCCAGCAATTGCACTACTAGGTCTTTACCCTAAATATACAAATGTAGTGCACCCAAATGTTTATAGCAGCAATGTCCACAATAGCCAAACTATGAAAACAGCTTAGATGTCCATCGACAGATGAATGGACAAAGAAGATGTGGTATGTGTATACAATGGAAAACTATGCAGCCATCAAAAAGAATGAAATCCTGCCATTTGCAATGAAGTGGATGGAACTGGAGGATATTGTGCTGAGTGAAATAAGTCAATCAGAGAAAGACAGTTATCATATGATCTCTCTGATATGAGGAATTTGAGAGTCAGGGTGAGGGGTCGTGTAGGGTAGAGAGGGGAAAAAAATGAAATAAGATGGGACCAGGGAGGGACACAAACCATAAGAGACTCTTAATTTCAGGAAACAAACTGAGGGTTGCTGGACGGTAGGGGGAGAAGGGATAGGGGTGCTGGGTTATGGAAAAGACTAAATAATTAAAAATAAATTAAATAAAACAATAAGAATGTAAGTAGGGGCACCTGGGTGACTCAGTTGGTTAAGTGGTTGCCTTGGGCTCAAGTCAGGATCCCAGGATCTGTGGTGGGTTCTGGCTCAGCAGGAGTCTGCTTCTCCCTCTGCCCCTCCCCCTATTCCTGCTCCAACACACTCTCTCCGAAATTAAAAAAAAAAAAAAAAAAGAATGTAAGTAAAACATGTTTACAAACATACAGTCCTTTAGTTTATTTGTATCTACATTTGACCTATATTGTATCTGGGCATTTTGGTTGGTTTGCATCTTAATCAGAATCAGTTTAAATTCTAACAGCTTCAGTTACTGGTTTGGGGAAATATACTTCCATCCTCAGCTTCCTCCTGTAAGGCAAAAACAAACAAAACAAAACAAAACCTGTGATGAAAGTTAGGAAAATAGTTGTCTTAATTAAATGAGATATCATTTAATATGGGGTCTACATTTATTACCTAATTAGTAAATATTGATTCCATTCTTCCTCTCATAAACTATTCCATTTAAAATATTAAAATTTGTACCAAATGGGATACCTCGGTGGCTCAGTTGGTTAAGTGTCTGCCTTCAGCTCAGGTCATGATCCATGGGTCATAGGCTCCAGTCCCACATCAGGCTCCTTGCTCAGCAGGGAGCCTGTTTCTCCCTCTGCCTGCTCCTCCCCCTGCTTGTGTGCTCTCTTGCTCGCTCTCTCTGTCTCTCCCTCTCTCTAGCAAATAAATAAAATCTTTTAAAAAGTAGAATTAAAATAAATTTGTTCCAATTAACTTTGACCATCTTCACCAGGAATTCGATCAAATCAATTAAAATGGTTGATCCTCCCCAAAATTTTTCCTGGCAAGATAGTATATAACTGGGTAATCTCAGTAACTAAACCAAATTATGAAATTGTTGTTAAGTTCAAAAAAATTATTAACTCAAATTGTATAAATCTTCATTTGTTTGTTATTTCTCAATAAATGCTATATGCAAAACATTTTACTGGGCAATATGAGGTTTACAAAAATTAATCTACCACTGGCCACAGCCATGTTTGAGTGATTTATATTATGATAAACCTTTATAAATTCTCATTTAGTGTTAGCAAAAAGATGGAGAGGAGAAGAGAAATGGTAATCTCCATACTTTTATTAAAAAAAATGCATCTCCACTGACATACAAAGTATGTGTGTGGGGGAAATGAGAGAGGGAAAAAAAAGCTGTCATGCAAATAATATCCTCAATATTTGTGTGAGTCTCTATGGAAATAAATCTTAATCAGTCTTCAGAGGAGCTTTGGATTTGTTTTCTGTCCCAAGTTCTATAACCAAGCAAAATATGAAAAAACAGTGCTTTCCTCTGATTATATCTGTTTCCTCATCTCTAAATGAGAGGATATGTGTGGTCAGATGATCTGTAAGGTTCATATTACTTCTAAAATTCATAGGCTGTGCATACATACCATTACTGTTTTTATTCAAGGATTTGTAATTTCTACAATGATTCAGTCATAAACTATGAGTCAGGAAATTGTTAATAACTTATAGTTTAACTTGTCCCTTTACTAGAGGAAGAAATTGAAACCCAGAGGAACTAAATCATATTGACCAAAAACAAATAGCTTATCCATTTAGAACCATGTCAAAACTTAAATCATGTCACTAATCACCATGTCTTTTCAAGTTTTTTTTAATCATTATTTATAGTATTCATTATTTATCTGGAAGTTTATCTTTTGAGTGAGTGTGTACCTCTTCAAGTTCTCCTTTCCTGTACGTTTTTTTTTTTTTTTAAGATTTCATTTATTTATTTCACGGAAAGAGAGTTCACAAGTAGGCAGAGAGAGGAGGAAGCAGGCTCCCTGCCGAGCAGAGAGCCCGATGCAGGCCTCCATCCCAGGGCCCTGAGATTATGACTTGAGCCGAAGGCAGAGGCTTTAACCCATTGAGCCACCCAGGTGCCCCTTTCCTGTATTTCTATAGATTGTATTTATGACAGGAAATTGTCACAAATATCATTAAGTAGTTTTCTTTAAATTTGTTAAAATGGAGGGCTCTGTGATGACTCCATCAGTTAGGCATCCAACTCTTGGTTTTGGCTCAGGTCATGATCTCTGGGTTCTGGAATCAAGCCTCATGTCATTGCAAAAAGCAAGATTTCCGGGCACCTGGGTGGCTCAGTAGGTTAAAGCCTCTGCCTTTGGCTCAGGTAATGATCTCAGGGTCCTGTGATCAAGACCTGCATTGGGCTCTCTGCTCAGCAGGGAGCCTGTTTCCTCTGCTCATTCTGTTTGCCTTTCTACCTACTTGTGATCTTTCTCTCTGTCAAATAAATAAAATCTTTTTTTTAAAAAAAAGCAAGATTTCCCTTTTTTGATGGCTACATAATATTTTTTCATATATATATATACATATATGTATATATAGTATATGTATACACACACACACACACACACACACACTTCTTTATCCGTTCATCTGTTGATGGACATTTAGTCTCTTTCCACAATTTGGCTTTTGTGGACATTGCTGCTATGAACACTGGTGTGCATGTGCCCCTTCAGGTCATTACATTTGTATCTTTAGGGGTAAATATCCAAGAGTGCAATTGCTGGATCATAAGGTAGCTCTATTTTCAACTTTCTGAGGACTCTCCATAATGTTTTCCAGAGTGGCTGTAACAGCTTGCATTCCCACTAACAGTATAGGAGGGTTCCCCTTTCTCCACATCCTTGCCAACACCTGACATTTCCTGACATGTTAATTTTAGCCATTCTGACTATGGAGGTGGTATCTCACTGGGGTTTTGATTTGAATTTCCCTGGTGCCGAGTGGTGTTGAACACTTTTTCATGTGTCTGTTGGCCATTTGTATGTCTTCTTTGGAGAACCGTCTGTTCATGTCTTCTGCCCATTTCTTGATTGGATTATTTGTTCTTTGGGTATTGAGTTTTTTGAGAGTTGTTGTTCTCTGGGAGTTGAATCTTTATAGTTGGAATACTAGCCCATTTCTGATTTCTCTCTTCTGTTCCCTTGATCCATGTGTTTGTTTTTGTGCCAGTACCATATTGTCTTGATGATAACAGCTTTGTAATAGAGCTTAAAGTCCGGCATTGTGATGCTATGAACTTTGGTTTTCTTTTTCAGCGTTCCTTTTGCTATTCAGGGTCTTTTCTGGTTCCATATAAATTTTAGGATTACTCATTCCAGCTCTGTGAAAAATGTTGATGGTATTTTGATAGGGACTGCATTGAATGTATAGATTGCTCTAGGTAGCATGGCATTTTAACAACATTAGTTCTTCTAATCCATGAGCATAGAAAATTTTTCCATTTCTTTGTGTCTTCCTCAGTTTCTTTCACGAGTGTTCTGTAGTTTTCTGGGTACAATTCCATTGCCTCTTTTCACTTAGGTTATCTTGAAATGCTGTTAATTGTGATAAGTATGTAAATTCAAAGACATCATCCTTCACTGGTGAGCACTGACAGAAGTAAGAAGGTGGTAATTCAGATACACCAGTATTTAGAAGTGACATTAAAGATGTGACGTGGTAACATCACCAAGTTTTAGACACTGCAAAACATTTTATTCAGTTGTCTCTTTTGAAGTGTCTAATTTGGTTGCTAAAGCTGAAAATAGTTTTGAATCTTTTAGTGCTTGCCTTCAGCTTACATTATATTTAATGCTAGGAACGTGTATGCTGCATGTATGAAGTGTAGTCAAGTTGGATTAATGTAGTTGATTAAATTGGGGGATAACTTTGTGGGGGTTGGATTTTTTGTTTTGTTTTGTTTTAGAGAGGGAGCGAGGGGTGGGTTGGGGAGGGGCAGAGAAAACCTTAGGCAGGCTCCACGCCCAGCATGGATCTTGATGCAGGGTTTGATCCCACAACCCTGAGATCATCACCTGAGCTGAAATCAAGAGTCAGATGCCTAATTGAGTGAGCACCCAGGCAACCCAGGGATAACATTTTGGTTAAAAATATAACATAACTACATAGTGATGATGCCTTGAGATGGCCCATAAGATGGTTCTAACAAAAATTTTAAAGCTTAGAGATAGAAATGTAAATAGATACCCAACTATTAACATTCTCAGTTCACAGTTAGTGTTTAGCAGGAAAAACATCATCTGGGCAGTAAATAGTAAGCCATGCCCAGTCCACTTGAATTATGTCTGGGTGAAAGTGACACCCTTTAACCTGTATTGAGTTTTCAAAATTTTATTAGTCCCAACACTGAATAATCATCCAGACACCAGGGGACACAGAGCACATATGCTATGTCTGTCAACATAAAATTATTATGTGAACATACATAATGGTCTTTAAAGACTCTAGATTACAAAAGAGGAACCATGGAACCATGATTACAAGGAAAAGAACTTAGAGAGTCAATGCTCTACTGTTTTCTCTGTTTAGAGAATAGTAGTAACTGGGGGTTACAATTCCACTGCTTTTGAAAAGCAATTTCTTTTTTTTCTTTTAACAACAAAGAAAAACCAAATTGAGCTAATTTAAGCAGACATTTAAATCATAAAAGGAATAATAAAAAGGATAACTTACTGAACCCAAGAGCCATAAGAACTTTATCTATTTTTCTCTGAAAACACACTCTTCTCTCCATTGTGCTTTTGCCTTTCCCCATCACTGAAGTTTGTATGCTCCTTTTCCAGCTGACCAGCTTAGACTGTCACTGAATTTCAAGGAATTCAGTGATTCATGATTCGCCCAGCCTGGGACAAACTTTTCCTTCAGATCAAATCAGCTGTTGTGGGAGGAGCAGGGTCATGAACCCACTCTGTATATGTTAGGGTGGGATGAGATAGGGTTCTAAGAAGGAGAACTCATGACCTAGGCATATCCCAAATGGTACCTACCACACTATATTAAAATATCTTTTCTTTTTTAAGATTTTTATTTATTTGACAGAGAGAAACACAGCCAGAGAAGGAACAAAAGCAGAGGGAGCGAGAGAGGGAGAAGCAGGCTCCCTGCTGAGCAGGGAACCCGATGCGGGACTCGATCCCAGATCTCCGGGATCATGACCAGAGCTGAAGGCAGTCGCTTAACCAACTGAGCCACCCAGGCACCCCAAAATATCTTAAAATTCAAGTAAAACTTGAAGTTAGCTAGTCAAACAAATCTTATGTTTGGGCCATTTGGTATTTCTAAAATAATTAAACATTCATTTAATTACATAGTATTTCAATTCTATAGCAAAAAGGAAAAAAAGAAAAAAGTATGTCCTTAGGGTACATCTCAGTGGTTGGATTCTTTTGGGAAGAAAAGGATTTTTTTTTTTAAGTCAACAAAAACTTGTGACTATAGGAACTTGTTTTGCTTAATTGAGTGTTTGACAACCTAGGCCTTGAGCTCTTTGGAGCAGAAGCCATGCATGTACCAATCGAACAGTTATACCTGCCTCAGGCTTATCTAAGTCTCTGGTAAAGGTCATACAATTGCTGAAATATTGGGTGAGTCTAACTGATAGAACTAATGTTCCATTTTCATAAAAGCAGACATTTTGGAAATTTCTCTATCTCTATTAGGATGAATCAATTTAGAAGTCATTTACCATGCTCTCCTTTCTGATTCTTCCACCAACGACACCCATGAGTTACCATCTTATATGGATACAAACACAAACATCTATTTAAAATAAATAGCACTTTTATTTTGGAGATGGGCTCATCATCCCTCCTTTGCCTGAATTTTCATTTTCTAATAGGCAGTTCGATCACCTCAGTGTCGGATACGCGATACAATCCCACTTACTTGAGTGCATGTCCGTGTACTAATTATGGAAAGAAGGGGAAAAACCCTGTTGGATTTAATGATTTGAAAAAGAAGTTAGAACAAATTTACATAAGCAACAATTCATATTACTCATAATTACAGATATATGCAGATGTACATAAAGATATGAAGTGCTGACAGGAAATAAAATTCAGAGACAAAACTCTCCAAGTAACCAAACATTTTTATTTTTTCCTGCTTTAGTGCAATCAGTACTAATGCCTCAAGGCTGATTTGGTCCAGATAGAGTCTTACTTAGAAGCCTCCAAAAACAGCACCCAGAAGCCTTTCCGTGAACATAAGCCATGCTTATTTATCACAGAGAAAGAGTTTCCATTGTATCACAGCTTACTTTTGATCTTAAGCTATTTATCTTTTGTCTTTCATACTGTCTGACAGCCTAATAGATTTAAGGGAGGTGGTAACATTCCCAATGGTGACTATGTACTCAGCACTTTATACATAATATCTCATTTAATTTTTATAGTTACCTCATTGTATACATGAGGAAACTGAAGCTATGGGATTGTTGCTTGATACTGATTATCCCTCTGCTGCATCTATGAATACAAATATATGTATGTATGTGTATATATGTAATTTTTTTTCTGCCATAAGAAACTGAGAAGGGGGATTTATCTAGTGAAGAAGTATCATTGTGTGAAATACATATGACATTCAGTGTTGTTTCTGTGCTAAATGATAACTAAATGTATGTGCTCTATTGGAGAAAGAACACTAGAAGGCAGAATATATAACATATAAGTTCAAGATTTGGCTTAGGTATAGAATCTAAGTGCAGGATTGGAGGCCAATAAGAACATTTTGTTTTCCTATTCTGTTTATCTAATGTGTCCCCTCATCCACCTCTATATACTTACCCTTTTTATATATATTTTTTAAGATTTTATTTATTTGAGAGGGGAGAGAAAGAGAGCACAAGTAGGAAGAGTGGCAGGCAGAGACAGAGGGAGAAGCAGACTCCCCTCTGAGCAGGGAAACTGATGTGGGGCTTAACCCCAAGACCATGGGATCATGACCTGAGCCAAAGGCAGATACTTAACCAACTGAGCCACCCAGGTGCCCCTCATTTTTATATTTTTTACCTTAATAAGAAATAATGGATGTAAAATATGCTATAAATATAAAATAAACATTTTCCATAATGACTTCTTTCCCACTTACTTGGAAACTAACATAAAGGAAAGTAAATACCTTCTCCATCTCCTTCACTTCTATATCCCCCAATGCTTGGACTGGTCCCTGAAATTTAGTAAGCACTCAATAAATAATTGTCAAGTAAATATATAAAAAAAGAGCATATACACTGAGAAAGAAAAACAGGTACAAAACCTGCCCCATCACAGAACTTTTTCCTCCTTCCTTTTTCTGTTTACTGATATATGTCTCCTGGTGGGAATTCACAATTATATACCCATTCCCTGAAAAATTGTCTAGCCCTCTCTTATGATAAGACCTTAAGAAAATTTTTCAGAGGTGTCTGGCTGGTGCAGTCGGGTAAGCAACCAACTCTTGTATTCAGCTCAAGTCATGACCTTTGAGTCTTGAGATTGAGCTGCCTGTTGGGCTCTGTGCTCCCTGGGGAGTCTGCTTGAGATTCTCTCTCCCTCTCTTTCTGCCTCTTCCCCTCACTTCCGACGTGCTCCTGCTCTCTCTCGCTCTCTGAAAAATATAAATAAAAATCTTTTAAAAAGTTGTCAAAGTCTGGAACAAAGGGCTGTTCACTTCATTATCATCATGAAGCTGTTCACATGGGAAGGTTTGCATATCAGTGTATTTTTCTTCAACATGCACAGAGCAATCACAGAGGACTATGGCTGAGAATGAATCAAAGCAAACTAAGAAAAATAAAAATAACAATATATATTTTTCAGTGTTTCAAGATTTTTGAGGCATCTGGAATTTCTTGGGGGTATGTGGATTAACTAAAAAAAACAAACACATAAATAAAAAAACAAAAAATATTGGGACGCCTGGGTGGCTCAGTTGGTTAAGCGACTGCCTTCGGCTCAGGTCATGATCCCGGAGACCCAGGATCGAGTCCCACATCGGGCTCCCTGCTCGACGGGAAGCCTGCTTCTCCCTCTCTCGCTCTCCCTGCTTGTGTTCCCTCTCTCGCTGTGTTTCTTGCTGTCAAATAAATAAAATATTAAAAAAAAAAAAAATAATTACTAAGTAAAGCTAGCCCTTTGTTGGTCCATAATGCTTTATGCCAGGCCAGGTGAGTTTGTATTCTGTGATTTAGACCAGAACTTGCTCATTTTATGTTCTGTTTCCTTCCTTAGTCTGTGAATTTCTGGTATGTACTAGTGATGAACGATGAACACACAGAGAGACGATATCTGCTGTTTTTCCTTCTGAGTTGGGGACTTCCAGCCTTTGTGGTGATTCTCCTCATAGTTATTTTGAGAGGAATCTATCATCAGAGCATGCCACAGATCTATGGACTCATCCACGGTGACCTGTAAGTACATCCAGGCAGAACTCATTGCCTCCTTAGCCTTCGCTAATAAAGCCCAGATAGCTTTATTAGCAGATTGTGGAGCAGTTGCCTAAGCAGTATGAACGAGCAAGGAATACCAGGCAGACCTTTGCTTTCCCACCAGACTGACTGAATCCCTATGTCCTCTCATTATGCCTTTAAGTAAGAAACTGTTGCCTTTCTAGTTCCTCTGATGGATACAGTTTTTTCAGGTGACTTGAGGTATTAGACAGTTCCCAGTAATTTGTATTTTAGCATAATTTAATTTATTAGATTAAAACCAAAATACCTAGTAAAATCAGGGAACTATGAAAGTTTTTATAAAGAATAGAGTCAGTGAAAAATATGAAGTGTGGTATATTATCTAAGGAGTCTGACATTTTAGAGGAGGTTGGGAATGGAAGGATGGCAGTCACTGTCATCCATAACATTCTTAAATACCAAAAGACTGAGAATGAATGGAGAGTGCCTGAAAAAGGACACAGGAAGGAGACAGGGTCAACTGGGGCCTTCTTATATGTTCTGACTAAAGTATACTAATAGTCTTTAAATGTAACAAATCTTTATGCACACATATTATACATGCCTTAATCTTGAATCTGGTGTCTTACACTTTGAGGACTATCATCAGAGCATGACTGACTCCCCATGCAGGAGGGAAAAAAAGCCTTTATAATAATAAAGTTTAATCAGCTCCCTAGTAATGAGAATCCTCTAATCAGAGGGGGAAAGTAACATTTCTAAATAAGAAAGAATAACCTATTCATAATCTTATGATGACAGTTTACCTAATTATCTCACAGGTTATTGTGAAGATAAAAATTGGTTAATTGATGTGAAAAATTTTGAAAATAAAAGTACTATATAAGCAGAAGACATTTCAGTATCATTATTGCCTCTGATCAGTTATAATTGTCCATTATTAATAAATAATTATAATTGATGTATGCAAATGTATTTCACAAATGGGCAGTCACACACATATATCCCACACTTACTTACACACAGGAAACTTACACACACCTACTGAGATGTCATACATAGTAATTTTTTTACTGAGATTCATTAAGATTCCCTCATACTGATTACTTTATAGCATTATGAGGTATTTTGTGCATATAAAATTCTCAAAGCCTAATCTTCTACAAGGGAATTATTGTGTCTTTTCAAAATTATGTTATGACATTTTGTTATCTGTGGCATTATTTTAAATCTTGGGCAGCCAGGATTAATTTCAGAAAGTTTGGCATCAATCTTTGTCAAATACAAGGTAACCATGAGCAAACCCTAGTGGCCAGCTGCCCATCCCTTTCATGAGTTTCCTGGCAAGACAAGACTTACTTGGCAGGAGTTTTAGCATTACATGTGTACCCACCCAGACTTGATAAATGGGACCTGATGAAAGTGATATGAATTAAAAAGAACTCTTTTGGTCCTTGTAAAGGAATTTTTTTAAAAAGGAAAATAAACTATTCTAGAAAAATGTCCAAATCAACTGTTAAAATATTTGCCTTCTGAGGCTTTTGCAAAAAGTTTTTTTATAATCAGCTCAATTATAATAAGTGAAATGCAAAATACATTAATTTCTACCTGGTTTTAATATGATGGGGATTATTAGACCAAAAGTTACTGAGTTTTGTAACTATTATAAATTATTTGTGTCATCCATTCACATGGAATTCCTAAATCATCCCTATGTAAATTTGTTATAGTTTTTAAAAAAAAATTTAATGATCTATTTTTAATTATCACTTTCATCTCAATATAAGGATACAAATTACTATATTATTTATGTAAAATCTTGTATACCTTGATCATTTATAAATATATCTTTTCTCTCGGAATAATGATAGAATTTGTGATGGTGTGAGATAGTAGCTCATTTATTGTGCAGTGGTTACTTCATAGTAATAAACAATTATATATATATATATTTTTTTATTTTTTCAGTGTTCCAAGATTCATTGTTTATTGAGTAAAGAGTTTTCTCTAAATAGATCTCTAAGGCATCAATATGTACAAGTTGCTTTTTTAAAAAATATTTTTGTCAAATTTTGGAACCAAGATTATGATAATTTCATGAAACAGGGAGTGATCTCTCTTCTCCAATTAGCTGGAAAGGTTTTCAAGTTTGGTGTTATTTCTTCCTTAATATGTCTGTCTGTCTGTCTGTATGTATGTATGTATTTATTTATTTTTAAATTAAGCTCTGTGCCCAACATGGGGCTTGCACTCATGACCACAAGATTAAGAGTTTCATGGTCAGGGTACCTGGGTGGGTCAGTTGGTTAAACATCTGACTCCCTGGACCTGGGCTCTTGTGTGGGACTCTCCTCTCTTTTTCTCAAATAATTAAATAAATCTTAAAAAAATAAAAGATCCTGATTTCATTTCCTTTGGATATATATGCAGAGGTGAGATCACTGGATCATATGATAGTTCTGTTTTTAATTTTCTGAGGAACCTCCATACTGTTTTCTCTAGTGACTGTGCAAGTTTACATTCCGTAATCTTTATTATTTCCTTTCTTCTGCTGTGGGCGGAATTTGTCCTTTTTTCTTGTTCCTTGAGGTGTTGTTTATTTGCTGGGTTGTTAGTTTGTTAATTTGACATCTTTCTTTTTTCTGACGTAAGCATTTATCACTGTAAATATCTTAGAACTGTTTTTTCTGCGTCCCATGTTTTGGTGTGTTGTGTCTCCATTTTTGTTTGTTTCAGGTTACTTTTTTATTTCCCTTTTGATTTCTTCTTTTTACCCATTAGTTGTTCAGGAGTATATTGTTTAATTTCCACATATTTGTGAATTTTTTAGTTTTCTTTCTGTTATTGAGTTCTAGTTTCCAACCGTTGTGGTTGGAAAAGATGTTTGGTATAATTTCCGTCTTTTTAAATTTGTTAAGATTTGTTTGTAGCCTAATGTATGAACTGTCTGGAGAATGTTCTGTGTGCACATTAGAAGAATGTATATCCTGCTACTATTGGATTGAATGTTCTGTGTATATCTGTAGATCCATTTAGTTTAACTACAGTTCAGGTCTCACATTTTCATATGATAATTCCATTGTTTAAAATGGAATGTTGAAGTTCCCTACTATTGTTGTATTGTTGTTTATTTCTCCCTCCAATCCGTTAGTATTCCCTTAATATATTTGAGTGCTCTAACATTCGGTACAGATGTATTTATGATTGTCATATACCTGCTTGATGAATTGCCCCTTTATCATTATTATGATAAAGCTTACTTTATCACTTGTTACACCTTTTGAGTTGAAGTTTATTTTGTCTGATATAAGTATAGCCCCCCCCACTTATTTTTGTTTCCACTTGATAGAAAATTTTTTTCTTTTTTTTTTACTTTGAGTTCATGTATGTCCCTGAAGCTGAAGTGACTCTCTTGTAGGCAGCATACAATTAGATGTGTTGTTGTTTTTAATCCATTCAGCCACTCTGCCTTTTAATTGAAGAACTGAGTTTCATTTACATTTGGAGTATATGCGGACATGTGAAAACTTACTAATGCCATCTGACTGTCTTCAGTTTTGTAGTTCCCATATTCCTTTCTTCTTTCTTTGTTGTCTTATTAATTGATGGTTTTCCTAAGTGGTGTACTTTGATTGTTTTCTTTTTATCTTTTGTGTGTCAACTGTAGGTTTTTGTTTTGTGGTTACCCTGAGGCTTACATAAAACATCTAGAAGTAACTATTTTATGCTAACAACTTAACTTTAATCACATGCACAAACTCTACCCTTCCACTTTACTCCTCTTGCAACTTACCTCTTTTTTTTTTTTGCAGCTTACCTCTTTTTTACATTGAGTATTCATTTAAAAATTCATGATGCTATAGTTATTTTCAATCCTTTTTTTTCAACCTTTTTGCTATAGTTATGTGATTAACATACCATGATAATACAGTATTGAGAATTCTGACTTTGCTCATATAGTTACCTTTACCAATATACTGTATATTTTCATGTGTTTTCAGGTAACCAATTAGCATCCTTTCATTTCAGCCTAAAGAACTCCTCTTCCCTTTTCTCGTCAGGCAGGTCTAGTGATGATGAAGTCCTTCAACTTTTATTTTTGTGAGGAAAACTTTATTTCTCCTTCATTTCTGAAGAATAATTTTGCCTGATCTGGTATTTTTGATTAGCATATTTTTTTTTTCCTTTCAGCACTCTGAATATATCATCCCACTTTTTCCTGGCCTGCAAGGTTTAAGCTGAGAAATCCACTGATAGCATTAGGGGGCTTCCCTTGTAAGTTACAAGCTTCTTTTCTGTCTTTGCTTTTGAAATTCTCTTTGTCTTTGATTTTTCACAGTTTTATTGCAATGTGTTTTGGAAAAGTTGAGTTTGTTTAGGGACTTATATATGTAGAAGTCCAAAAAACATCTTTACCAAAATGACATACAGCTATCTTATATTTAGCCTGTCTTTTTTTTTAAAGACATATTTCTTTTTTTTTTTTTTAGATTTTATTTATTTATTTGACAAAGAGAAACACAGCGAGAGAGGGAACACAAGGAAGAGATGAGAGTGAGAGAGGGAGAAGCAGGCTTCCCGCTGAGCAGGGAGCCGGATGTGGGGCTCCATCCCGGGTCTCCGGGATCATGACCTGAGCCGAAGGCAGTCGCTTAACCAACTGAGCCACCCAGGCGCTCCAGTATTTAGCCTGTTTTAAATTGATCTTCTAAATGTGTCTTTGACCTACATTTCCCAGGAAAGATCCACCATCCACCCAGGTACTCAGGCTGTGAACTTGAGTTTTTCTACTCCTTTTTCCTTATACTTCACATGCTGTTAATTACAAGTTATTTTCTAGCCTAACTCCTAAATGTCTTCCTAACTCACTTTCCTCTTCATCTCTTATTTCATCATTGTCTCTTCAGTTTATTTCTGTCATCTTTGTCTGTTCTGTTGAATTGCCTCCTAACTTGTGTTCCTATCTCTGATTTCTTCCTTTTTCAATCCGTCTACTAAAGTCTAAAACATGGAAATGATCATATCACTCTGATGCTTAAAAGCCAACAGTTGCTTTTCATTGCCTTCAAGATCCTGGACTGTTAGGTCATCCATAGTTGACCTGAAGCAGTTGAACCAGCTTCCTTTAGCATCCCTCACACCAGTCCTCCCCAGTTATTCTTTGTAACTGAATCATTTGATATTTCCCATGATTTCTTGTGCCTATGCCTTTGAATATAGCTTTTATGTCTCAAATGGTTTTCTTTTCTTTTGTCTGCCTAGAAAATATCTATTTTTTTCCACTAAACAGCAGCTTAAATATCAACCCTGTGGAGTATCTAGTTTCAGATTAATGAATCTATCCTCATTAGACTCAGAACCTTTCATAAATCTTATTATTATACCAATCATACTATTTGAAATATTCACAGATATTATAAATATTTGATTGAAATTCAGATGGGAGATCAATGTTTAGTAACTGGTAACAGATGATAAAAGTCACTAAATTTTTGAAGGATGCAGGGCTTAATGCATTCTTTGATGTAAATATCAGAACTGGAAAAAGGAAATCCTTAACACCCAAGAAGTATATACAAATGAGGGATTAGAGATAACTTAAGTGCTTTCTCTATGCAGTAACACATTTATATTAAAATTTCACATGATAATATGGTTATCAAAATGTATCTAAAAGACTTAGAAGTCACCAAATAATACTGAATATCTCAACACTCTAAATACTGCATGAGGACTGTCATATCTCATAAGAAAACATTTTTTTCTTCTATATACATAAAGATCAAATTCTAATTTACCTTTACTAATGGATTTTTTAATCTAGATTTAAGTTACACAACATGATCTGGAGAAAAGTCCTATAGAGATTATACAATTTTAAGTTTGGTTTTGTCTGTAAAGTAGAAAATCCAGTATAGACTTGTTACTCCTTCTTTATCACTGAGCCAGATAACCTTATGGCTCTATGAGGAATCATACTATACTCAGAATTAACAAAAGAAAGCTTCCTATGCCTTTAATGTGTTCTTGTGACATTTTCAGCACTTTTTGAATTGATTCTAGAAATTCTTCCAGCTCTCTTTTTATCTTATAACTGAATAGTAATTAACTAAAATGGTGTCAAAGTAAAGGAAATTTGGCCTTGATTGATTTCCATTGTTGCCAGAAATAATTCTAATGAGAATACCCAGGGGTAGTCTCTCTTGTGTGGTTTATAGAGAGTTTTTGGAATTATCCATCTATTTTTCTTGGATTTGCTTCTTGGCTACTTTAGAAAAAAGAAACAAGCTGAAAAGAAACCCCTAGTCTGATCATGCAAAGTGCAGAGGGGAAAGAATATAGAACTGAGTCAAGAGCTAGGGTGGAAGTAAGGTAATGTAGCCCTGAGAATTGTCCCTAAAGAGATGAAAAGTCATTATTGGGCCCACAACTCTGTGGCTGTGGAAGGATAGAGTGATTAAGAATGAGTGTCAGAGTCATGCCGTACAGAAGAGAGGACAGTGAAGACTTTACTTCTCTCAATATTCCTACCTTTCAGCTATGAAACCCTGGCACATTAATAAAAGCCAATAACAGTAAAACTGACATAATAATGATGATAGGTTGGTTTGTATTTCTAAAATACTTGCTTTTGGTTTCCAGAGGGGAAGAGGGTAAAAGATGGGATAACTGGGTGATGGACACTAGGAGGGCATGTGATATAATGGACACTGGATGATGAATCACAGACCTGTACTGATGGATCACAGCCCTGTACCTCTGAAACCAGTAATACATTATATGTTAATGAAAAAATAAGTAACTAAAATAAAATGCTTGCTTTTTCTCTACCTTGCTAATTCATATGAATGCAAACTTTAAAAAATCGGCTTATACTTACAGAATAACTTGTGGGCAGAGGTCAAAGTGAACTCTCTTCTATTTAAGCTAAGAACTTGTTAATTCATAATGAAAAAATGAATAACGTAGTTTTAACATTAATTACAGTTTTTAAATTTTGTAGTATTTCAGTTTTAATATTTTAATATCATGTTTTACTCTTGATAGTTTTAATAAATCTTAATTATAAGCTCCTCTGATTATCCTGATGCTGAACTGAATTACCCATTTTATAAATTACTTAATTCTCTGAAAACAATCTAATTTTGCTAGCTGTATTAGGAGAAACATTGTTAATACAGAGGACAAATCTGTTTTCTAAATTAGAACTAAGTAGAAGTAATAGCGCTCTATGGAAAGTATGATATCATATGAGAGTCTTTATTTTTATCAAATTAGAAAGAATCATGAAAAAAATGTTTATAAACATAGGGAGACTATTTACTTATTGTCTGAAGACTAGAGAAAATTGCCATAAATCTATGGAAGAGGAGTATTGTCAAGATCTCTTCATAGATTTGCACAGGTGTGGGGTGTACTGGACATAGTTGTACACATGCACACAATATATGTGTGTATATGAACATAGAGATGGCAGCTTTAGACTGGTATTTTCCATTTATTCAGAGCTCCAAAGTAAAAAGGTATTGAAAGTATGATTTCCTTTAATGTCTTAGGATAAAAGTTTTGAAGCGTTGGAAAATATCTAGCTTGCCTTAATAAAGTCCTCAAAAACATCATGATTCAAACCCTGTTCAAGGTATCTTGAACTTTTTCCAAATATTGTTTATTATACTTTTTAGTGGGTATTGATTAACAGCTCATTTCAGTTATTTTATCTCTTATCTTTTGTTAGCATTATCTCTCCTAGCAATAACCTTAGCTTTTGTGACTATGCATTTTTTCCTCTGAGAAAAATTCTCTCTGGTGCATTGAGTTACATCCCTCATGGCTTCTCAGTCCCTAGACCTTTCTCTTTTCAGGCAAGGCAGAACCTGGACAAAAGGGGAACTTTATAAAGCACTGAAGCCAGTCCCCACTCACTCCTTGAGTAATCTTTACATCATAGCAGACAAATGTTCATTTACTTTATGGTTGAACTCATCTGTGAGAAAAAAATTATTTCCTCACAGGATGCTTTTTCAAATACAGTAGGAATCCTGTAGATTCTTAGTTGCTGAGTTCATACCAAAAACAAACAAGAAACAAAAAGTAACCTCAAATTTTCAACTTGATAAGACTTCAGTTTGTCACGGTTCTTTTTTTTCCAAGCTAAACATTTCTGATTTGTTCAGATATGTCCTCATATGGCATACTTTTATATCTTTTCTCTCTTAGTAACTCTCCTCTAAATTTGTTTTATCATATCAATCTTTTTTTCTTCTTACATTTTATTTTCTAAAGAATTTTAAACACAGAAAATTTGCAGAATTGTCAGCATTCATATATACCTTTCACCCTGGGTACACACATATATACTTACATAGCCATAGTGCAATGATCAAAACCAGGATAGTAACTGTGATAAAGAAGTATTGGCTATATGACAGACCTTGCTCAGATTTCAGCAGTTTTCTCTGCAGTGTCCTTTTTCTGTTCCAAAATCAAAGGAGCCACAGTGATTGTGCCTCATTATCTCTTCCATTCTGATAGTTTCTCTGTCTTCCCTTGTTTTTTACTTTTGATGAATGCTGGTCAGTTATTTTATGAATGTCTCCAAATTTGGTTTTATTTAATCTTTTCCCGTGAATAGACAGAAGTTAGGCATTTTTTTTTTGTAAAAATGGCACACAATATAAAAGTACAGGTTTTTTTGTGTGTCATCATGTTTTCAGTTCCCTTGGGTATATACCTAAGAGTGGAATTGTGGGGTCATATGATTTAACTTGCTGCTTTCAAGATTCCCCTTTTGTCTTTGTCTTTCAGCAGTTTAATTATGACATGACGACATATGGTTCTGTCTGGTTTATTCAAATTACCCTGATTTGTTGAGCTTCTTGGATGTGTAGATTAATGTTTTCCATCAGATTTGAGAAGTTTTGGGCCATTATTTCTCCAGATATTCCATCTGCCTCTTTCTCTCCTCTTTTGGGACTCTTAATATGCATTTGTTGATAAGCTTGATGGTGTCCCAAGAGCTCTGAGATTCTGTTGATTTTTCTTCATTGGTTTTCTTTCTTTTCCTCAAACTTGATAATCTCAACTGACCTATCTTCCTATTTACTGAGTCTTTCTTCTACTTGCTTATAACTGCTCTTGAGTCCTTATAGTGAAATTTTTATTTTAGTTATCATACTTTTTAACTCTAGAATTTCTGTTGGTTGTTTCTTTGCACGTCTGGTAATTTTTACATAAAACTGGATATTCTTAGTATTATAATGTGTAAAATCTAAAAATTATATTCTCCCTTTTCCTCAGAGTTTGTTGTTTTTGCTCATTAGAGTAGTAGTTGTTCATTTATTGACTTTTGTAAACTAATTCTATAAATGTACAAAACTAAATTCCATAAATATTCTTTGTGATATATGGCCACTGATCTATGTTCTTTTAGCTTTGTGGTTAATTAATAATTGACAGATATTTCCTTAAATGCCCACAACCAAGAAATCTCCCACTCTTTGCCAAGGGGCTCTGCGTGCATATTAGAACATGACTTCAACCCTCCACCAGGCAGTGACAACTCTCCCTCAGCCTTCACTTCTGCTTACATAGACATTCAGGGTCAACCAGTGATGAGAGAGCCTAGGGCCTTCTCAAGTCTCTCCCGAACATAAGCACACAGTCCTAGGTATGCATGTAGATTTCTAAATTCTCAGGAGCACATTGGAGCTTTTCAAAACTTCTGTGGACATCTCATACCCCAGGTTCTCTTTATTTTTCTTTTTTTTTTCCTAAAAGATTTATTATTTATTTGCATGAGGGAGAGGGTGCTGGGGCAAGAGCAGAGGGAGAGAGAGAGAGAGAGAGAAAGTCCCAGGCAGACTCCAGACTGAGTATAGAGTCAAACACAGGGCTTGATCCCATGATGCTGAGATCATGACCCAACCCAAAACCAAGAGTCAAACACCCAACTGACTGCACCAACCCCAGCTCTTCTTATAAGCTTTTTGGTTTATCTGCTTGCCCCAGTTGTTGTTATCTTCTAAGTCAGGCAGCCATGAAGTTAAATCACTTGCCTTAAATTGTTTTTAATAAACAATCCCCTCCCTCACCCCCTAATTCTTACCACCTAACCAAGGAGCAGAATTCCTGCATTGAGTGGACTCTGAGACAGTTCAAATACAGATATCCTAACAAGGTGGAGTTTTCATTAGGAATGAAGCTTTGAGAGAACTACAACTGCATTCTTCTTCCTACTCAGGTTTCTTCCCTAGTGGCTACTAGATTGTGCTGGGCATGTGAGCTGTTATTTTTCAAGGCTACCTGAAACAGAGACCAGGGTAGGAAACTAGAACATGTTAAACTGCCTTGAAGCTTGCTGTTCTTAATAAAAATCAGCCTTTGAGTCTTAATTCTAGACTTAGAATGCTAGTACACAAGCGTTCAACCATTAAATAAATATGCTTGATTCTAGAACAGCCAAGTACTGAAATGCAGGGACCTAAAAATAAGTATAGTCTAGCAAACTCATTGTACTAAATATGTCTGGAGATGTGGCTGGAAGACTTTCTTCAACTGGAGTGCAGTAGAAAGAACAGGTACTTTGGAAGTAAATAGACAAGGAGTCAAATACTGGCTCTGCCATGTTCTTACTCTGTGACCCTGCCCAAGTTATCCTCTGAGAGTTTAAAGTTTCCCTTCTGTGGAGTAGGAATAATAAAACCTGTGTCTTGGAACTGTGGTATGGACCAAGATGTTGCATATGCAAAACAGCATGTGCATGTGCAGTGTCTGGCACAATGGAGGGGACAGTTTATGAAAGCCTCACTTACCGCTCTCGGAATGTGTGTGTGACTCATATGAAGTAGTAATTACGTCTCCCCTGCCTAAATATTATTGACCCTATAAATTCTTAAAGAATTTCTTATCATTTTATTACGTCCAGGCATTCTGATACTATTAAATTATTTCTATCCTTTTCTTTGACATTAAGATTGCAAACAATACAATCTTTAATATTACTGAAACTCAGAGCTTTTATCAGCCTAACCTTGAAGTTTTTTGTTTTTGTGATGAATGAGGGGGAAAATACCTCTAAAGCTTTCCATCTTTTCCATTAATTTTGACTGAGGTAACGGAATATCGTACACTGGGTGACTTTAACAACAAACATTTATTTTTCTTAGTTCTGGAATCTAGAAATCCAGATTGAGGTGCCAGCATGGTCAGGATCTTGGTGAGAGCCCTCTCATTGTTTATGTCCTCACCTGGCCTTCCTGGGGCATGCCCAGAAAGAGAGATCCTGCGTTTCCTATTTTTATCAGAGCATTAATCCTATCATGAGGTCCCACCCTCATGACCTAACCTACAATAATTCATTCTTAAAGGCTCCACCTCCAAATACATTATATTGGGGGTTAGGGTTTTAGTATGTGAATTTTATTGCAAAAGGAACATTCATTTCACGGCAGGTATTTTTATAGTTTATCTAAATGTGAATAAACTCTGAAGTAAGTGATTAAGTATCCGTTTAGTTCCAGAGAGTCATTTTTAGTAAGGCTACAAGTTGTGAAAAATAGTAAACTATAGTCTCATTTTTGAGACTAAAAGCAAAGGAACTATATTCTTCTATATCCAGAAACAACCAGGTTTATTCTAAAATTATTCTCATAGAGTCATGTCATATAAATATTTTTATGATGACTTCATTAGTATCAATAATCGATCTTTCCAAGTCTTAATACTTACTATAATACAATGGGATTTTAATGTATAGCTTCACCTACAACTTCATCCCAAAGATAATTTGGTGTTTGTTTTTGTTTGCCCTTTTTTCTCTGCAAATGCATACATTCATATACATATACACATGCATTCACAACAAAAGCAGGATACTATTATATACTGTTTTATAATTTATTTTTGATTTATGAGACCGTTTTCTATATTAATCTGTATATATTAATCACATTCTATCCTGTAACATTCTATTATGTTTATTTTACAAACCCTTTGTTAGAAGACTTCTGGACTATGTCTAGATTTGTTTTGTTTTGTTTTGTTTTAATAACACTATTATAATGAATATGCTCTAATGTTATGTTTGTTATATTTGTGTTAATATTTTCCATAGGATGAATTTTGAGCAAAGGAATGGCTCATTTAAAGGATACATTTATAATTTTTTACTTTAAAATTATTATCAAAGTGTAATAACCTGTTTTCCCACATTCTTGCCAAGTCTGGGCATAAGTCTCTTTTCAGTGTTTGCCAATGTGAGATTTTAAAAAAAAAAACATTTTTTAAATTTTCATTTCTTAGTAATTAGTATGTTTTAATAGCTTCATTTATTCTGTACCAGACATTATACTAAGTACATGGTCTTATTTATATATCTTCACACAGCTTTATTTAACATTTTTCTTTTGTCAGTTGCTTGTTCATCTCTCCGCATTAATTTTTCTGATTGTTCGTGTTTTCTAATAATTTGAAGAGTATTTGTTTCTCTTTTTCTTTTTTTAAAGGTGAGGTTGGCTATATCAGGGCTATTACTTTTATATCCCTTGAATATTTATTTCTCTATTAACACATCATTCTCCTATCCATTTTTAAGGAATGGTACATATTAATGTATGAGATAGGTTTTTGTGTGATACCAGATCATTTCAGGGAATTATTTTAAGTATTCTTTGTGCTAATTAAATTTTCTAAGTACAATAATAGTACAGTTAATATGTTGAGAACATTTAAAGTGACTTAATCAAGGTCAAAATGGTGAAAATGTGTTGCCACAAGAACCTCAGTCTGTATTCATATTAATTTATTAACTAGAGGCAGAATCAGGAAAACTAATGATTACTTTTTAATGCAACATGCTAAGAACTTAGACATTTGAACTATTAAGCCAAATAAAGCATTAGTGAGGAGATAATTGTAAAACTGTAGGAGGTGGAGTAATGCTTATAGAGATGCTTGTGAAATTGCATTTTATCTTGCTTATTTCCTTTAAAAGTTTTAGAGATCAAATGTAAAAGTTGGTCAGCCTCATTTTCAGATATTCTTTATTATGGAGTGTTTTTGCAATATCTCAAAAATTCTCATTTGAGAAACTGAAAAAACTTATACAACCCACAAACGGTCAAGTTTGTATTAGTTCAGGAAACAAATCAGTTATTTATAGAGGAAGTTCTGTTGAAGATAATGCTAATGAAAAAGGAAATACCCGCAAACATAAACAGTGTGTCAAACAGGATACTTAGTACAATTTAAGAAAACTGTTCCTGACCTAAAAAAGGATTTTCTGACAGTTGATTTTGGGGTTGTACTTTTTACTTCATAACTTCTCAGAGGAAGGGTATCTGCCTGCAGTTTCTTTTTCTTAATGTAATTTTCATTTATCATAAAATTAATCACTATTTTAGAAAGTATGGAAAACTTAAAAATATAATTTTTTAAAATAAAAATCAGATATATCTTCATCTTTCTAATATTAGCTCTTCTAATTGTTGATAGTTTCTGTTTATGCCTTGATTGATTTATGTTTTTGCTTTTGTAATACAAAATTGGGATTATACAGTTTTATCTCCCTATTTCACTAACTGTTGTATCATTAGAATTTCCCATAGCATTAAATATATCTCAATATTTTTTCCAGTGGCTTCACAGTATCTTTCTCATGTTAGAATTTAATAATGTGTTTACCATTCCCCAGCATTGGACATTTAAGTTCTTCCCTGTTACCATTTTTAAAACTCAAATATCTGTATCAATGGGGTGCCTGGGTGGCTCAGTCATTAAGCAACTGGCTTTGGCTCAGGTCATGATCCCAAGGTCAACCACTGCTTGTGTTCCCTCTCTAGCTGTGTTTCTCTCTGTCAAATAAATAAATAAAATCTTTAAAAATCTTTAAAATTTTTTTAAAAAATGCATCAAATGTGTTATATCACATTTCTATATCACAGATTCCTTGAAATGAAATTACTAAAGATAAGTTTTTAGAAATACTAAATTATAAAACCATTATCCAGAAAGACTGAAAATAGAGTGTTAATAGCATTTCTTGAAAGTACCAGTCTCCCAACACCAGTGATAGTCTTGATTGTGAGCTTTATGATTTTGCTAGGTAAATGTGACATATTAGGGTTTTTCAGGGAAGTAGAAGTAGAACCAATAGAGTATAGATAGATGAGAGATAGATGGGTAAGTAGACAAATAGATAGAGATAAATTTATGATAAGGAATTGGTTTATGAGACTGTGGAGGCCAGTCTGCAAGGAAAGTCAGCAAACTGGAGACAGAGGAGAACAGATAAATGTAGTTCCTGTCAAAGACCATCAGGCAGGAAGAATTTGCTTTTTTCCAGAGGAGCATCAGATTTTTTTTTTTCTGTTCAGGCCTTCAGCTGATTGGATAAGGCCCACCCACATTAAGGAGAGCAGTATGCTTTAGTCAGATTATCTGCTGATGTAAATGTTAGCTTCACCCAAAAGCACCCTTACAAACACATCCAGAATAATGTTTAACTAGATATCTAGGCATCCCGTGGCCCAGTTAAGTTGACATACCAACATATACAATGAAATATTGGAGTTTTTGCTATTTCTTTAATAAGACCAGGGAGTTTGAATACACTTTTATGTGTTTATTGGCTGTTTGTACCTCTCTTATAAATTGTTAATATTCTGGGGCACCTGGATAGTTCAGTCAGTTAAGCATCTGTCTTTGGCTCAAATCATGATCTTAGGGTCCTGGGACTGAGCCCTGGGTCAGGCTCCCTGCTCACTGGGAAGTCTGCTTCTGCCTCTCCCTCTTCCCCTGGCCCCTGCTTACACACTGTCTCGCTCCCAAATAAAGAAATAAAATCTTTTTAAATAAGTAAATCGTTTGTATTCTTTGTTTTTATATTTTTGTTATTGATTTGTGAGAACTTTATTTCTATTAAAGATATCCTCCTTTGTAATAAATTAAATATTTGTCAGAATTGTGATGAACATTTTTTAATTATAGTAAAATCTATCCATCTTTTCCTACATTTTTCTAATATATTATTTGTATACTTAGGAAAGTTTGTGTTCTTTCAGTATAAAAAAATTTTTTTTGGCCTTAATTTTAGAAAATTTTACTTCAATTTACATCTTTAAAACCCTCTTTATTCTTTTCCATTTTGGGTAGTTCTTTGTTTCCTGAATACCAATTAATTTATTGGCTCTTTGTATCTTTCACATGTACATTATATTCTCCCTAATTTCTTTACTTTTTGTGTTTTTGTCTCTCAAACATTTCCTGCATTGTGCTAATTCAGTTGCAAGCAGAATTTATTTTATTCCTTATGCTCGTAAATAACTTATTATTTGTGCTTGATGTTATCTTTCAGATCAGAGTTCAAAGAATGTTATATTATTATGGTCTGGCATTTTGTATTCAGAGAGTAGCTTGAAATTATTTTTCCATTTAGGTAAATTTACTCTTCATCTTCTTGGATGCTTATAGATCTTTAAAATTTTATCTCTGTAGTGTAAAAGTTTGGTTGGAACATATAGTTGTAGCTGTTTTTTCTTTAAATTTGTCTGGTACTTGGTGACCCCTAAGTCTACAGACATGTTGCATTCTGCTCAACTGAGTTTTCCAGTCTTAGATATTTTATTTGCTATTTTCCCATTGTTCTACAAGCAGAGATACCAAAGTATTTTGATTATGTATCGCTATACCTTGTCATCTATGATTATAATAATCACACCTTTTTAAATTATTTTTTTTTTAATTTCTCAAGTCTTTGGCTTTTTCCCTTGTGTCCTGTCACAGCTTCTCAGTTTGCCTGGTTTCTGCATTGTCCTGCTGTTCATCACTGTTTCCAATACAGATTTTTGTTGTTACTGCATATTTCCCTGTCCCTCTTACCCCTTGGATACCTCTCTGAGATTACTTTCATCTGGGACTTAACCTTATTTTGTTTCTTTCCTTAGACTTTGTCTTTTCATATTATATTTAGAGTTGTAAGGCATTTTCTAAACTTTTTTCTCGTTCCCATAATCATTTTCAAAATCATCTTTTTTTTTCCTGAAATTTGGGAATTTCACTTTTTCTTTTCATAAATCCCATGTTGATTATTTTTTAAAACCATTTACTCAGGTAACGACTTGTGTTGTTTGATACGTGGTGATTTTTTATTTTTAATTTGGTTCACCTTTATTCCTAGTTGGAATCACTTTAAATATCAAGGTTGATTTAAGGTTCATGTACATAGTAATGTACAAAGTAAAGTCTATGTACACAGCGCAGTTAACAGTAATTAATAGCAAGCCTCCACTGTAGGTCTGTAGGATGGAAGGGCTGTTTTCATCTACCCACCTGGCCTCGTTGTCTGACACTTTAAACCAATGGAATACGGAAAAATGTGAGCCCCCAAGAGACATTGATGCCAGGTTTTTCCTGTCTCTTTGCCTTTATAATTTATCTTTCCCAAAAACCATACCTCTCCAAGTGCCCTGGCCTTACACAGTCTTCTTTACTCCTGCTCATGTGGATTTGGTTGAACTGCAGGCTTAGAAATAATGGATGAAGATAATTAGTACCAATTGGATGGGGCACTGCTGGCAGAAGGAAAGGCACTCTGGCAGTCTCACCAAGAAATTCCTGTGAGCTGCCCAGCTTCCTAGTTGATAGAGCTCCTAGCCCTTTATAGCTAAATGAATCCCATGTAAACCATTAGGTAACTTATTTCTTCATGGGAAATTCAGGTGCAAAGAGTTGCAAATCCAGAACAATTATAGGTAGCACAGCCAGAGGTCAACCCAGTGTGTCTGACTTATCTGTAGATCCAGGGCTGCTCCCACACACACATACTGGGAATCCTATTCTGCTAGAAACAGAGTAAGTGATAGATTTCATTTGAAAATCTGACTGTTCTTCAAAGGTAGAGGAAGCAGTAAGGTAAACAGCTTGACATAGTTCTGTTTAATTCTAGAAATAGAAATGATAAGATCCAGCAGAAAACAACCTTTGCCAAATGGAGCTCTTGATAAACAGAAAACAGGGCGGGAAATCCTGAACATAATTAGACATATGTGCACACTAAATTTTAGGAAGATCAGTTTTGAAACAGAAAAAAATTGAAGAATTTTTCATAATCGGAGATTCTGGAAGTGGCAGAAGAATGAAAGCTTTAAGAATGGGCTTGAAATGGAATGGTTAAAAATAACTTTAAAGAAGGGGAAAATGGGAAGACAGTCATCAGAATCAATAAGGGTATGTATATTCTTGTTCCAATGGAGGTTCAGATGAACAAGGGAAAGCATAATGAAAGGAAGTATAAACATATCATTGAGGAAAAGAATGACTAATGTAGGAAAAGGGAAACTTAAATGAAGTGAGACTTGCTAAAAGTGATAAAATGACAGCTGGATGAAAGGAGAGGTCATTCAGAGTTTTTGTTCAGATTAAAAATACACTCAACAGTGGGGAAAACTTCTATAAGGAAGCATGTAATATTAGGAGAAGAAAAGATGATTACATTAGATTTTGCTTTCATTTTTCTTTGTTAGGGAAGAAAAGGACTACCAGTAAAAGACTTGAACTCTCAAAGAAATGAGCGGATGATGAAAGTACCTAGGTGTTCTAAGTCATTCATTATCATTCTTGCATAAATAATAATATTCTAATATGAGAAAATTTGATGAAACAACATTGAGGAATGTGGAATGCAGGATGGTTTGATAATAGAAAACAAATGGAAAATAAGCAAATATCCTGTTTCATAAATTGGATTCTCAATCTGCATGGTCTTGAAAAAAAACCTCCCCATATCTTATTAAATTGATTCTTTAAGAATGCTTAGAGAAGGGGCACCTGGGTGGCTCAGTCGTTGAGCGCCTGCCTTTTGCTCGGATCATGTTCCCGGAGTCCCGGGATCGAGCCCCACATCGGGCTCCCTGCTTGGTGGGAAGCCTGCTTCTCCCTCATGTTCCCTCTCTAGCTGTGTTTCTCTCGGTCAAATAAATAAATAAAATCTTAAAAAAAAAAAAAAGTAGAATGCTTGGAGAAAAGAAAGTGGTGATAAATTAAAAGATAACATGTAGGACTCCTGGGTGGTTCAGTTGGTTGAACAGCTGCCTTCAGCTAAGGTGGTGATCTCAGGATCCTGGAATGGAGCCCTATGTCAGGCTGTCTGCTCCGTGGGAGTCTGCTTCTTGGTCTCTCTATGCCCTTCTCCCCTGCTCATGCTCTCTCTCTAATAAATAGGTAAAGTCTTTAAAAAAAATAAAAGATAACATGTAGTGTTGGGCCATCTTCCTTTATAAAGGGCATACCAGTATAATCAGGAGAATGCTATAGACATTGTAATCTGTGGGGTATTTCCCCATGGTTTTCTTAATGACACAAGAGTAAACTATAGACTAGATATAGTTGAGCTGTTTTATGTTTGCTTAAATGAGTATACCTGAAGATTATTGATTGATTTACTAATTCATTTTGAATTTAAAGGTAAAAAGAAATTGCTGGGAAACAATGGTGTGTCAGAAGGACAATGACTGTGATACTTAGGAGGATGTCACATGGTACATGGAACCTATGCAAAGGTTCATGGGTAGAAGCAGGGCCTTGTCTCTAAAACACAGAACAGAACACAGCTTTCTTCAAATGTGTGAAGAACTGGTAATAAAAACAGAGATCAGAAGAGTCAACTGGGAGAATCAAACATTGATTAGAAGTTAATTAAATAACCTCTAAATTTCCTTTTCCCTTAAAGTTTTATAATTTGATTCTCTTTATAAATCTGAAATATTGTTGTATATTTTTTTAAAAACTGCTTTTAAAAATAGCCTACTACATTCAGTTCCACACTAAAGAAGTGTATTTTGTATATTTTTTTAGAATACATTTTAAACTTTATAGATTATCTATGTTTTAGAATAAACGCTCAATAAATAAATTTGGTGACCAATTTGCTCTAAGATTCTAGTTGTTACTAGATAATATCACCTAGAATATAACTAATAACCCAAAAATTGACTTCTCCTCAGGGAAAAAGACATCCCAATATATTCACACAAAAAGAAATTTAACAGTATTTTAAAATATATTTTAAAAGTGTATCAAAAATGTTAAGCCAGCAATTATAATTTGTTTTCCATTACTATTTCTGTTGTGAAAAATCTATATTTATATTGTGAAAAATCTGCTTATGCTGCATTCTCCAACTTTATCATCAACTAAGTGCTCAAGCTATCAGTTTTGGAGTCATCATTTTGGAGTCAGCATTTCCACTTTGCAGATGCTGTCGGTCACAGGGCTATTGATCCTTTTGGTAATACTTAAAACCTGTTCTTTCATGTCCCTTTCTATTTCATAGGCCTAATCCAAGTCCTTGTTATCTTGAACCAACTCTACTGATCTTGAACCAAGTCTATTGCAATAGCCTCAAAGTCAGTAATCATATTATTTACTTCCCCTTTTAATCCTTTCCCTATACTATCACTGAAGTTCATTCTAAAACAAGATCTGCTTAAAACCCTTCAGCAACTGTCTGAGGGAAAAAAAAATCCAAAATTTATACACAGCAGGCAATGCCCTTCCCGCATTGGCCCCAACCTGTACTCTTCCAACCCTTCATAGCAGCTCCTGTATGCTCAGCCCTGGATCTAAGGTACTGACAACAGTACCCCAGAGTCATAAAGACTCAGGATAGACATAGCTTATCTCCCTGACATTTAATTTTATTTAAATGAAGATATTTTAGCTGGTAAATATGTTGAAATGTTATTTTTGTACTAGAGCCATCATATTATGTCCTGTGGAATTTGAATGGGAATATATGAACAGGGGTAGATCTAGATTCCATGCAAACTGTAGAGAGAGTAAAACATAGACGGTTACCAGGGATGGGGGGCGGGGGAGGGAGGGACAAAGAGGCAGAGCACAAAGGGTTGGTGAAATCAGATGTATGTGTATATATATCAAATGTATGTATAGAATGCACAACACCAAGAGTGAACTATAATGTAAACTATGGACTTTGGGTGATTATGATGTGTCCATGTAGGTTCATCAATTATAACAAATGTACCTTTCTGATGAGGACATGTTGAAAAATGCAGGAGGCTATGCAGGTATGGAGTCAGGGAGTATATGGCAATCTCTATACCATCCCCTCAATTTTACTGTGAACCTAAAACTTCTCTAAAAGTATGAAGTCTTAATAAAAAAAATAAAGATATGGAGCATTTATAATTTTATACATTGTGTATATTTCTGACAGAAGGAAAATAGGGATCTAGTAATAATTGGAAACATTTTCCACAGACCAGCTTCTGAGTTTATGCATTCTAAACCTTATTTGTCCTCCGTGGTCTTCTGTGGCTAGACTCAGCCAGGTATTTTTACATTTCTTTGTCACCTCTGGTATCAAGGGAGGTGGTACAATGGGTGATGGCTACCAATAGCTTTGTGATGAATGGGTGTGACTCTTGGGGTATATTCTATCCCAAACACTTTAACCAAATCTGTCTCCCTCTGTTCTTCCCTTTAGCCACATCCCAAATTAGCAGTTATTCCAGTACCATACAACACAAGACACAGTGTTGAGAGATGGAAGGTGAGACTGAAAAGACAGTGGTCTTAACTAATTGCAATTAAAATATCTCAGGTTTATAAATTCTGCAGAAACTCGTGACCAGGGGAACATACTGCTAAGGCCACTCCCTGGGCCTTGAAAGGGCCTGTGCAAATGAGTAGCCCAGAAACATAAGCCTCATTAGCTTCATGGCATATCCTCCTCGAGTTCAATATAAGAAAGATGAACCATATTCTACTGATCCCTGATCATTCATATCTTTGGAGCCTAGGGAATAGTAGAAAACATATATCCATAGTGTGGCTTTCAGTGCTTAGAGTCATTCCAAGAAGTCCTTCCCTTAATCTCTCTGTTTCCTTTCCTATCCCTTTGGTCCCGCTCCATCCTGCTCCTGCATCTCTGCTCATTTCCCTCCATCCTGGGAGCTTATTGATGGATCCTAACATCCTCAGAGCGGAGCATATGTGAGGAATACTAACATTTTCTTTGATAATACTGATTTTCCTCATACCTTTAAATATTTTGCTGTGCTCAAAGATACTTCCCCTCCTAGTGGAAAGGTTAAAATGAAAAAAAGAAGGTGAAGAGGATGGAACCCTCTCCAAATGAAAATGTGTAAGAGGAATAAAGGAAAATCTCAATGAATTTTTGAAGTGAAAGATAAAAATTAAAGAAGTTCCTCTTACCAGCGCACCTTTTCAAGCTACAACTTAAGATCACCAGAATTACCTGTTCATTTTTTGTCATTAATAGTTTTAAGTGGAAATAGTTTTAAGTCTAAGGAACACTGTTCTAGACATATTCAATTATTAGGCCTTTTTAGGACATGCCAAGGCACTTCATACTTCACTCTTCTTTTTTGGAAGACAATTTCCCATCTTCTCTGCTAAATGAATTTTTACTCAACTTTTAAGGTCTAATCAAAGGTTGTTTATTTTATGAGACCTCAGAATACCTCAAACAAAATTATATCTCTCTTTTCCTGTAATATCTTTAACCCCTATTATCAATGATAAAATGTCTTAAAGTTAAGTATTTACTCACTTGCCAATTAGGTCATAATTCCTATGAAGGCAAAGTCTTATTCTTCTTTATAATCCTGAAACCTACCATGCCAGTCTTCTACTGGTAAATGTTTAACAAGTGACTTATGGGGGCAGGGAAAAACTGATTTGTAGCTTTAGTTAGTTGTCATGGCTGTTTTCAAGCTACCAGTGGGACATCGCCAAACACAGAGGTGGAAAGAGAAGCATAATAGCACATCATTATATGACACTTCCTCCACACCGGTACAATAGATGGATGAGTAATGATAAAATATAGTCAGATAATAAGAAAGTGGTAAGTTTTAAGTATCAACTTTGCTTTTAATAGAATTAACTTAATTACAGGTATATAATGTTATCTTTAATAATGGCTATATTTAACAACTAGTACATAAAATTCTTAAAAATTTAACAGTCAATTCTTATGAGCTTATACAAGGCAGGCCCAGCACAGCACAGTTTGTGGTTTTTTAGAAGTAAATGTTAACAAATCCCAACAACCATTTAACAATCATTTTCAAAGGATTCTAGAAAAAAAATTGTATTGGTAGTAGGGTAGGAACACAGATACTTCCTTCAAGTTGATACTGATGTTATCCTCACTTAATCTATTACATATGTGGGTGACTTCATTTCATAAGAATTTTCAAAATGTGTTGCCCACAGGGGCAAATCACAGGGTAATACTAAGACTGTTGACCAGTTTTCCTAAGTCCCTTCCAAGTGTGACTTTTTCTCAGGTATGAGGTGAAAAGAAGCAGAATACCTTCTGCTCTTAAAATCTCTGCAAAATGATCTTTCATCAAGGAAATGATGGAGAGTAAATATGGTATCCAGAACTGTCAGTACTTCTCTGATAAGGTATTTGTTAGCCCATCATTGCCATCGGGCCACAGGTACTGGTCCCGTTGGAGCTGAAATGAGACAAGGGGAACCATATAGTTCTGGCATGTGCTAAGAATGACTTACTGCTGACTTCCCTTGATATGAAGTAAGATAATCCTTGTAGACTTCAGAATGAATTTTGTTTTTTATTCCAAATATTCAGCCCTCTGATATTTGTTTAGTCATACAATAAATATCTATCTGTGATGACTAATTAGAGCCCAAAATTGGGAAATAATTAGAAATTTTCTTTTGGTAAACCTGTAGCTTTTAAAGATGATTTTAGTAAAAGAATTTCGTGTAAATTCTCTTTTTCCATTTTATAATGGGAAAAGACAGGCAAGTCAGTCATGTCATGAAAGAAAGTTATATACCACATGTGTTAAGTTGTGTGATAGTTGAAAATGGAAAAAAAAAAAGTGTGATAGTGCCTATGGCACCAACCTGGGTGGATTTCAAAACACTACACAATTCAGTAGGGCTTTGGATTCAAGGACAGAGAATAAAAGTATCAGAAAATTAAGGACATACACTTAAATACATTTCAATAAATTAAAGGCAGTTATATGAATTATAAATATATATTCCCTGTGTTTTTCAAAACACTGCAAGTTGTTTCATATTCTGAGTTCCACTAAGGCATTACAGGAAAAAAGGGATAGACCAGATCAGGGTCACCCTAGTAATACTCTTATCATCCTGACATCTCCTTCATAAAAATGTGTCTTTGGTGGGTCACAAAAATAATAGTCTTTAAATGTGAGTCACTAAAAACCAGCTGGGTTAAGAAATAGATGATAGTAGAGGAACAAAATGAATGTGGATGTGTTGAAAGATGATCCCACTTGGCATTTCTGAGAAGCAGTAGTTTCATATACTGTTCCTGGGGCAGATCCAAAGAACCACCTGAATCTGAACACACATCTGTCCATCTTCTAAAAGAAGGGGAAATGCTTGAGTGAACACAAAGCTAAAGATTGTAAGTCAAATTTAGTTTTTCTGGGCGCCTGGGTGGCTCAGTGGGTTAAAGCCTCTGCCTTTGGCGCAGGTCATGATCTCAGGGTCCTGGGATCGAGGCCCACATTGGGCTCTCTGCTTGGCAGGGAGCCTGCTTTCTCCTCTCTCTGCCTGCCTCTCTGCCTACTTGTGATCTCTCTCTCTGTGTCAAATAAATAAATAAAATCTGTAAAAGAAAAAAAAATTAGTTTTTCTCTGAGTCACAGAGTATTTGGAAATAGAAAAATCGGTGTTCACATCTGTTCAGATAGTTTTGTTTTAGGGAGCTCTGTGCCCAGTGTGGGGCTCAAACTCATGACCCTGACCTCAAAAGTCCCATGCTCTACTGACTGATCCAGCCAGGCACCCCTGTTTAAATAGACTTTTGATAGGTCAAAAATGAAAAGTTTTAGTCAAAGATATTTTCAGATATTAAAAACCACTGGAAAATCAACACTTTAAGTGATGGTTACTCCATAATATAAAGAGACTTTGTCAGATATCTGAAAATTCCTGGCTGACTCTGGTACTACATTCATTAAAACCTAAAAATCTTCTATCAGTGTCTATATTTGCATGTAAAAATCACCTTTTATTCAACTGAAGCATATTAATCTTCATTTCTAAATATTTTCTGAAACTTTTGAAATATTTAATAGGTATTGGATGAAGTAAAGATTCTCATAGTACGAAGTTCTATATTTTAACAGTTAATATACTTCTCTCTCTTTTCCACTAGATTGTAAATTCCCTGAAAATAAAGCCAGGCATTATCTGACTTTGGATTTTCAGCATAGAACCCAAATTACTCAGTATTTGATAAATGAATGATTTCTTAGGAAGAGATAATAGTAACATATTAAATTATATTTATATTATAAATGTTAATATACATAGAACAAATCCATAACAATATACATCAAACCACTAACAGTGGTTTCCTCTAGGGAACAGGATGGAGAGGGGTATCAGAAGCCCTTTACTTTCTGCTTTGGATTCTTTTGATTGTGTTTATCACAAACTTGCTTCACTACTTTAATAATAAAGATGTTTAAGGCTAAAAATGTGATACCTGAAAGCTTTGTAAATGGAAAAACTTGGCAAACATCTAATTCCTTGTTACATGTCTGTTGAAGTCTTCATTAAATATTGTTACCATTTTCAAAGGAAGAAAGACTTAACTTGAACATTTTTGTAATCAACAACGTACCATTTCTGGTTCTTTTCTGATTTCTTGAATTAGACTTCTCTTCATAGTTCTGTGTTCATTTCCCTTTCTTCCAAAGTTTCCTTGGTTAGTCATAAGCACCGGAATGAGTGGCCAAAAAAAAAAAAAAAAACAACAAACCTGCCCAGATCTGAGGACAGTTCACTCCACATTTTTTCTCATTCCTTTAAAACACAGTTATGGTCAGAATATTTACTTTGGGGGCGCCTGGGTGGCTCAGTTGGTTAAGCGACTGCCTTCGGCTCAGGTCATGATCCTGGAAACCTGGGATCGAGTCCCACATCCGGCTCCCTGATCAGCTGGAAGCCTGCTTCTCCCTCTCTCACTCCCCCTGCTTGTTTTCCCTCTCTAGCTGTGTTTCTCTCTGTCAAATAAATAAAAATCTTAAAAAAAAAAAAAAAGAATATTTACTTTTGTGGACTCTTTACATATATTAGTATGTTAGTGACTTGTCTATTGTTTCCAGCATTTCCCATTTAACTAGAAGATGATGAATGTTAAATTTCTCACTACACTCATTATCGTCAGTTTGTCTCTATGACACGGCTTATGTTTTCCTCTCACAAAGGCTTTTCCTATCAAAATTTGGTGAGTTGTGGAATAAAAAAGTGCCGCTTCAGACATAGCTTCACACTTAATAAAGCTGCTTTATTAGCTTTAAGTCTCATTCCATTGATACTAGTAGCAGTGAAGTGATCTATCCATTCAAACGAAAGCACTTTCCTCCCTGGGAAATGAGCCATAATCTCCTCCAATTCTGAGAATTCTCCCAGGTATTTGAACTTAACCTTGATTCTATTCCCTACCCTCCAATCTTCACATCTAATAAAATCCTCCCTTCTTTTTGGTTCTACCTTTCAAGTACATCTCACATTTGACCTTTTCTTTCTATTCCCACTACCAGCATTTCAATCTGTGACCTGAAATACTGAAATAAAAGCAAGTCCAATACCTTACTGGCTCCCCAGCTTTTCTCTAATTGAGGCCAGGTTTGTTTGCCTACCCCTGTTCCTATTCTCCTGGCAACCAGTTTCCTACTTATTCCTAAATAAAATTTGATTTCCCTTAGCCTAACTTTCATTGTCCCTGGACACCTTTACAGCTTGGTCTGTAACTGTGAGACATTTCATTTGTTCCAGTCTAGTTGGAATGCTTGCCATTATTCACCTTCCAACAACTTATTCCTTCCTTTCTCTCTACCCATTTGCTTATGCCATTTGTTTTAATAAATCGCCTTCAGTCTTCCTTTCCTACCTCTCTGTTAAAATCTTATGTACACCTGGGAGTTTAATGCCATGACCTTCTAGAAGTCTTGCTTCAGTTTCAACATAGGCAGGCTCACTCTCCTATGAATAGCTTTCTATCTATTTAAACACTCTTATGGCACTTACAGAATTCCTTGTCTCATTTATGTAGCCTTCTCTCTCCCTATGACTTTACTCACCTGCTATATGCCAAGTAGTGAGCGGATGCTGCAGGAATAATGGAAAACAAGAAACAGTTGTTTCAGGCCCAAGACAGCATCAGTGATAAAGTATATTCACAAATGTTTAAAATTGAGATGGCTCAACATATGTCTTTTTGTAATTTTTAGCTCACCTTTTATTGACTGATTCAACCCATACTTTACCTTTGCAGGAACAGAAAATCTTCTATTCATTCAACAGAGACTCCTCTATTTGATTCTAAACACTGAGTGGTGGGGAGTTCTCCAGAATTTACAGATCCTGCAGGTGTCTGGCCAGCTTAGTTGGTAGAGCACGTGACTCTTGATCTTAGGGTTGTAAATTTAAGGGTACTGCTCTTACAGCCACCACCTGCACACCCTGTCCCAGTCTAGGAACCACGCCTGCGCAGTTCATGCACACATGTACGCACAAATGCAGAGGCAAAGTCCCCCATACGTGGATTCAGATTTGTGACCCAGGGCTCTGTCTTGACCTCTTTTTCTATCTGAATTTCTTTAGGCCTATTATTATTATTATTAAGATTTTATTTATTTATTTATTTATTTATTTATTTATTTATTTATTTGACAGAGAGAACAGAGTGAGAGAGAGAAAGGAGCACAAGCTGGGCAAGGGAAGGGGAAGTGGGGGGAGGGCATGGGCAGAGGAAGAGGGAGAAGCAGGGAACCTGACATGGGACACAATCCCAGGCCCCTGGGTTCATGGCCTGAGCCAGAGGCAGATGCTTAACCAACTGAGCTATGCAGGTGCCCTGCCTATTATTATTTTTATTATTTTGAGATAGATTTATTTATTTATTTATTCATTCACTCATTCATTCATTCATTCATTCATTTATAAGAGCTTGAGCAGAGGGAAGGGCATAAGCATGCCAAATGGCCAGGTAGATGAAATTTAGATATTCTGTGGCCAGTGGTGAGAAGGAGAGATTACTGTCAGTCACTCCAGCTTGAGTAGACAGAGTAAAGCTCAGTGGAATGAAAGATAAGGTGACCAAAGCAGAGAAAGCTGTTTGATTCATTTATTCATCCATTTGTTCATTCTTTCAATAAATATTTATTAAGTACCTTTTATATGCTAAACTGTTTTTGGAAGTATGATAATAAAAATAGTCCTTGACCTTATTCCCAGTGATAGTAAAAGGAGAGAAGATTCAGTTGGAAAGGGTAGGATAAAGAGGGAAGAACAGAGGACTTTGAAGTTAATCAAGACTACCATATGTTTTTATCCTTTTTTCATTTTTTAAAGAAGAATTCTTTTTTAAGTAAACTCTATGTGAGGCTTGAACTCATGCCCCTGAGATCAAGAGTCACATGCTGTACCAACTGAGCCACCAGGCACCTTGAAGACTGTCATATGATTGTAAAACCTAGGGGTGGTTAGGCTATAATTTGAGAAGTTCCAGTGGGAGAACCATTTATGAAACGTTTTTTCCATTTCATTCAGTGCTACCAAGCAGTCCATAAGAGTTCATACATATTTCAGGCATGACTTAGGATTAGCATGGCTTTCAAAATGGATATCTGTGGCTCATCTGAAGGGGCCTTTTTCTACACGCGTTGCCAAACTTTCGATTTTGTCTCTATATGTTTTTCATAAGAGATGTTGTTCCTCATGTGATGTTGACCAGCTACCAAACCATGTGAACTAAATTTAGACCACAATTGGCAGAATGTGTTCTAGTGTGAAGAAAGTGTGAAATTACAGGTACTTCCTGTAATTCTGTGCTAAAAATTAGAGTAGAAAATAAGCACCAAAACTATGTTAACTTTTTAAGTTAAAATGTATTGGTGGATCCCTGGGGGTCTAAGGTGCGCTGTGCCTTGTCACCTGTAGGAAAGCTGAAGCTGTGTATGCCGTGCTGCCGCTTCAGCGATGAGTCAGGATCACTTCATCCTCTGGTGGCAAGGATGCAGGGGGTGACTGCAAACGAAATAACCACTCAGAGCAACATTACACACTCCTTTTAACTCGGTGGCTCTTGATAAGTAAGACTTTATGATAAAAGCATCAAGTTGTGGACATGGCAACAGTGATGTGAATTGCTGACAATTAGATTTACAAGGTGCAAATCAATGTATGCCCTTGGATGTGACTTTACCCCTAGGATAATGTCTCTCAGTGTGTGCTTCTCAGATGATTTGCCTCACCTGAAAACTCTGATTCCTAAGCTCTGCCCACAGAGATTCTGACTTCTCAGGTCTGGGGTGGGCCACGAAGGTCTGAACAAGTCCTCGGAGGAGTCTAATGCAAATTGAAGTGTGAATGCTGTGAATTTAGAAATAAAAGATTCCCTTCCTATTAGTCAATATAATAAAATTGTTACTAGAAATAAAACTATGATGATTACATGTTCGTAAGTATGAAATATATATTATACACTGAGCGACAGTGTAAAACAAGTTCATTTTATTCAAGTATTCATAGTCAGCCCTACCCAGTTTTTACCAAATATGTCCTGGGTTTTCCATATTTACTTAGAAAAAGAAAGCAACATACAGAAACCTAGTAAAGTCAGCTGCTGAAGGAAAAGGTGAGCCTTTCTGCAGGAGTCTGTCTCCTGTGCCTTCTGACCTTGTCTGTTTTAAGAGTCTGATGACCTGCAAAAAGTCCCAGGTGGGCTTTCTGGGATGCAATTTCATACTCTGCCAGCTCTTCCTGTCCTTAAACACTTGCTAATTGAAGCTCCAGACAGCTGGGGTAGCCAGCGGAGTTTCTCAAACAGTTTCCTTTGCTGTCCCAGGACCTGGACAGAGATTCCATGGGAGGTGCCATCAGTAAACTGGATATGGAAGATTTACATAACAGCATAGTAGGATGAATTTTTTGGCAGAGTCTCTTCAAGAGAGGTGTTGAAAAAAAAGCTAAGATTTATGTTACTCAGTATCTTGACCTCAACTACTGTTTGCTTTGGGTTTGCAGGTGTGAATTGCCCTTCTAAAAAGTAGCAGACACTCTAATATTTGCTTTAAATCATCTGAAAGAAAAGATGCACTGTACATTCATACAAATAATTTGAGTTTTAAATCCTTTTATGAAATAGTCATGTTGAGATGCCCTTCAAAAACTGTCATAAAGCACATTGATACAAGTTCAGTAAAAATCCCCACATTTTATGAAGCAAAATTATATTACTCAGAATACAAATGACAGACTCTGATACAAATGACAGAACCCCAGTGAAAGCTGGCATGGCATAAACCTTAAAGATTATGTAATGTAACTGTGAATGAGTAGCTTCAGGCATTGTTGGATCCAGGGGTTCAAGATGTCACAACGCACTGACTTTGTGGTCAAAATCATCTAGGGATGGAGCCCATGTCACAACAATTGTCTTTTAATCATTGCACCCCTATAAGGTGCTTCCTGCAGGGTGACAAATGACAGCTCATGGCTTCAGGCTGCCATGCCTTCAGCCTAACAATCAGATGAAAGCAATTTTCTCTTTTCAGGAGCTCCCCAAATAGTCCTGAATGAGAGTCTCATTGGCCTCCTGGAGTCAGTGGGACAGGCCCAAGCTTATCCATATAGATGGGGCAGATAACATTGATTGTTTTCCTGGATCATGGGCCATCCTTTGAGCAGTGAAGAGCAAGGTCAGCTATGGTCAGACAACATGGATCTCAAAAGAAATTTTGAAGTGCTGTTACCAGAAAAAGGAGGCATAAACGTTCAACAGGCAACTAGTGTCTATTTTATTAACTAGGTTCATCAAAGTAAGTAGTATGTAAAAATCTACTTGAATGTAGTCCTAACTCATATTAGGAGATGGAAGTAGTAGAGATCTTTTTGACATCTACCCTTATGATTGCTGTCTACTTTGATCTGGTATAGATGACCATTCTTAGCTAGAACACTTTTAATCATCTCTTAAACTTGCTTTAACTTGACTCTTAAACATGCCTTAGACTCTTTGATAATTATGTCACACTTTAGTGCAAAATGAAACCAACCTTAGGAATTCTGTTTTGTACCGTGGCTAATGATAATAAATGTGGAGGCCTGAGCGTTGGTGTGCCACTAATCTACCTAGGTCATTACTCTTTGGAGGGAGATTAGAAGTGATGCCATTAGGTTTCCACTTTTTGTATAGGAATCTGATGATTAGGAAACTGCTTCATGTTTTTTTATTATAAAACTCCCTGGGTTTCTCAGTGATACATATCACCCAGATAAAATGGTTGTTGGTGAAAATGCTGTCATCCAAGCACATGGCCTCTAAAAGGTAAATGTTTTGGGCGCCTGGGTGGCTCAGTGGGTTAAGCCTCTGCCTTCAGCTCAGGTCATGGTCTCAGGGTCCTGGGATTGAGGCTCACATCGGGCTCTCTGCTTGGCAGGGAGCCTGCTTCCTCCTCTCTCTGCCCCCCTCTCTGCCTATTTGTGATCTCTCTCTCTCTCTCTCTCTCTCTCTGTCAAATAAATAAATAAAATCTTTATTTTAAAAAAAAGGTAAATGTTTTTAGTTCTTCACATTTTAACCCTTCAGATTTGCACAATTATTTAAATACGTATGGAAAGAAATCTAAGTCTTCTGTCCGAATTTTCTCATTCATTTGTCTAGGCATTTCTTATTCTCTGCCCTTCTCCCACCGCCTAGTTTCTGATCCTTTCTCATACATTACCATTTGAGCAGGTGGAACTTTAAAATTCTCTTCAAATAATTGGGATTGGCTGAGCCTTGGTGATCAAAAGAGGTCATGTTTAAGACAACTTAAGAGAAAATATGTTTCTAACTATAGTTATTTTATGACTTAGAGTAATAGCAGGATGGCAGATTTCTTCCCCCTGGATTGCATATGATGCTACTATCTGTGTAATGTTAGCTGGTTTATGTTATTTCTGGGCAGGTTCCAGTAGTCATTCTTGTCAGGCTGCCATGGGTGTGTGCTTTTGTAAGATGGCCTTGATCCCAAGGAGTGGGACTAGGAATCCAACATGTGTCCAGTTCCATTCTCAGCCTTCTAAACTATGTGACTTTCTTAGTACTGACATATTTACTGGCCTACATTACCTAATCAGTTGGCCATAGAGAAAAGAACTTGCTTAATAGCTTCCATTTTATATGACTTTCCATTTTGGTAACTACTTTCATGTACCTTACGTTATCCCACTTGATGCTCAAATAAATTAGGTATTAGTGTCCCAAGTTTTCAGGTAAAGGCTAGAGCTTAAAGATCATTAGTGACTTGTGCCAGGTTACATAATTAGAAAATGACAGAGTCAGGGCTTTGACTCTGGACTGAGTCTGTGTTCTTTCCATCATGCCATTGCCTGGCACCCATTCTGGCATTTGCAGACTGCGAGACAGAGCTAGGCATGTGTAAAAGACCCATTGCCACTGTGGGTGTCACTCAGGAAGGCTACAGGGCCGGGGAATGTGGAGGCATTTCAGTTGGAAGGCATAGAGGCTTGACAGAAATTGAGACACTGGGAAGATACCGGGGAAAAAGAATGAACCAGTTGGAGATATTTTAAAAGACACTTAAACCTACTGAATGCTATTGCCTTAACATCTAAATCTCAGATATTACTTAAGAGCCAGTGACTTTGCGGACAAGTTAGTTCTTGTGCCACCTGTATCACAATTCAAATAAAAGAAATCTTTTCATTAAATGTTTTAACTTGGGGGAGTACATAATACTTAACTTTGAACTTTTTCGAGCTTATTCCTCTTCAGTTTACTGGCACGAGAATTTGCATTATCATTTAAGTGCTTTTTATATATTTTCAAAGTTGCAATGTAAATTTAAAGCAACTATTTCCCTACAGAAGGAAACAAGAATCAATTGTTTGGATCCTTAAGGGCAATTATTTCAAGTCCATTAATTATTGTTGGGACTCTGAATTGCAAAGGAAAATATTTTATCTGATGTGATTTTTGTCTTGTTTTAAGAATGTCAGTTACAGCTGTCACAACTGATATTTTTTAAGGGATTCGATGCAAAATGGCATAAGTTTGTTAGTTTCATTCATCACTATGTAAGGTATGACTTGAATTCTAACAAGCCTACTGTCTTTCTGTTGGTGGTATTATTTTGCTCTCAATTTCCTCAGGATGTTGTATTTACAAAGTTAAGTACATAAAATCCAATTTGAGTAGCTAGAAGCAGATCGGATGCTTTAATGAACTCAGCTTTATTTATGTTAGGTGGGAAAATCAAAGCTAAGATCAACAATTTCTGTGCCGGTGAAAGAATCAAAGACCTAATTAAGCTCACAAGAGAACCAGGTCGGAGACTGCTTATCCTCCACATTTCCTATATGAAATAGTCCTATCTCATCAGCTTTCACATGAGTTTTTACGAAGGAAATATGCAACAGAGGAAAGCATAAATCACATGACTCTCCTCAAAGGATGGCAGCGAGTAAATACAGTGTGGTTGCACCCCAGGTCATGACATCTCTGTGGCACAGATTCATGGTCACCTTGTCCTGGCGTTTGTAGAAGACCAGGTAGTTCTGAATTTACTTTAAAAGAAAGGTAGTGTTTGGTAGAAGGCATGCTGTTGTCAGCACCTGGGGCATTTCAAGCACTGGGAATTCAGATCTAGATGCTTTGTGTGAACAAAGATACCATATATCCAGGAAAAAGCCAGTGAGGATTATTTTTCAAATGATTGCCTACTCATGAGGGTGGGGCAGGTCAGCACCGTGATTTGTATACTCCTCAGTCAGCAAAGATGGCAACTGAAGGTATGAATATAGTGATAAGAATTCTAAAATCATGCAAGAAGTTGATACAGCTTACAATTTAAAATATTTTGAAATTGGCCAAAAAAACAAAAAAACAAAAAAAAGGCATGGTTCATACAGTAATCACAACCCTCAGAACAATTCCATTTTGAACTAGTTAAAATGACATAATCCTTTTTCTTCTAGCCCCATCTGCCTGATTCACCCAAGGCAGATGCTATCTGCTCTACATATCATGCAATCTAGGCTCTCCAGTAACAGATATTTACGAATAGAATTTATAGCCAAGTTAAGCATAATACTTCTATAAAACTAGACTTAGGCTTAGGTACTTTGAGCTGCTTGTATAATGTCCAGTGAGTCCAGGTAGGAAGAACTACTAAAATTACCATCTAGGAGAGTAGAATAGTTGAGCTACAAAAAATTTCTATGGCTCCTAAGAACTTTCCTTTCTCTTTTTCCCCTCTGTCTCTCTTTTTCCATGAAAATAGGACAATGAAAAAATTTTTGACTGAAAAGATTTGATTCAGGAAAGACTCAGTAGAGAGTACCCCTGTACTTTCACATTTAGGGAAAAGAAAGCCTCTAACAATTTTCTAAGTCCTGGACACATTTGGATTTTTATTTGTGCAATCCCTATAATCATGGCTAAATACAGATAGCTAAGAGTTTGGCTTGGCCTGTGTTTTCCTGAAATGGCTAACATCCATTTATAGGCTCATAAATCCTTCAAGTGTTTCCACTGTGTGGGTTTCTGGAACCCCACGCCACTTGTGAGTAACTAGAATGGGGTCACAGACAAGCTTGATTACCTGTGGGGAGAATTTTGGGGGTAGAAAAATACAGTAATTTAGTTTCCCTTAATGTGAGAACTGAACTTGTTCCAACAGGTTTACAAGCTATAGTTTTAGTGTGTAGGTTTCTGTGTTGCTTTTTAAAGGTGTTACATTTAAAGGAAACAAAAGAGCTAAAAATGACTAAATTTAAGTGTGGAATCCTAGGACTTTTGAAAGGAAATTTGGGATCCTATAGATATTTCTATAATTTTTAAACTCCCTGTTGTCTCAGGTCTTACTTCCTTTTTGTGTGAGTTAAAATAGAAATGATTTCTTTTTCTCTATTGAAGATCCTGCAGATAAACTTAAGACCTAGTGATTTTAGAGGGGGATTGGATTGATGCTTAAACAGAAACCCTTATTTATAAGCCAACTTACCTGTTACAGTTTTGCAGTTAATAAGCCAGTGTTTAAATTTTTTTCTTTCCTTATCTTTCTGAGTTGAGGTTCATTTTCCTGAGCTGGTTCAGGTTTAGTTGTCAGAATAATAAGTGAATGATACTTGGAAATGCTTTCTGGCATTGGATTTAGAAATATAAATTGTATTCCTACCCATGATTTCTATCTCATAATCCCAAAAGAATCCTGAGCCACCCCAAGCTCCAGGGGTGGCTTGGTGGGGAGGGAACCCAGAGTCCTAGCAGTGATTCCCCCTGCAGCCCTGAGCAAGAATAATTTTAAAGCTACATTTTCTTTTTTGAAAATGCAAGTTTTTTATACTGATGATGGGGTTAAAAAAAAACAAGAATGTTTCTAAAATGCTTTAAAAATATTATTTTTGCTTATTTTTGGAACCTAAATGTAATAATATATAGAAGCTAGTAACTATCCTTAATAGAATTTTGCAAATTAAAGTTTATACCTTAATGTTATAAGCCAGCTGCTCACAGCCTTGACTGCACATTGGAATCTCCTGGAAAGCTTTTTATTTTTCTATTATTTTATTTTTTGTTTGTTTTGTTTAGCCCTATATGTTAAGGATCGACATTTGTTTGGTTTTGTTTTGTTTTTGAGCACTGACTTTCAGTAGTTGCAGCGAGGGAGCTACTCTTTTAGGTACAAATTCCCAACCCAGAAGCAGGTCATCAAATGGTTTAGCACCAGGTTCTCCACAAATGTGCTTTGTATTGTAGGCAAGGGGTCAGCCCCCTTTCCAGCTGTGTCCTGTTTCCTGGGATGAGGAGGGTCTGCACACTGGACCCTTGCTCAACGGTGAGGCCGGTGGGGGACCCACTATATGAGGCCAACCAAGGGCTTCGCTATGCTGCTGTATCCTGCCACCTGGGAAGGATTCTGAATTAGAGGCATTCAGTCAGAATCCTGTAGAGGGTAACTTCACCCCACTGGCTCCTCAGACAAGCACATATCCCAATGGAAGCCTTTTTAAAACAGTACAGTTGCCCTGCCCCCCACCCCATGGTTTCCATGGTTTCAGTCTGCCATGGTCCACCCAGTCCAGAAGCACATGATCCTCCTTCTGACATATCATCAGATCATTAGTAGCCTAACCCTAGACCACAGTGCCTCCATCATTGAGCTCACTCCATGTCAGCACGTAGGCATTCCATCACCTCACATCATTGCAAGAAGGGTGAGTAGAGTACAGTAGGAGAGAGAGATCACATTCACATGACTTTTATTACAGTATATTGTTATAGTTGTTCTATTTCATTCTAAGTTATTGTTGTTAATCTGGCACCATGCCAAATTTGTAAATTCAGCTTTGTTCTAAGGATGTGTGTGTGTGTGTGTGTGTGTGGTGTGTAGGAGCAGAGTCTACACAGCATTTGGTATTGTCCATGATTTGGGGCACACACTGGGGGGTCTTGGACCACATCTCCCGGGGATAAGGGTGAACTACGGTACGGATGCATAGACCCAGTCCTAAACCGGTTTTCGCACCTAGGACGGAAGACGCAGACACGAGTAGGTTCTAGAAACTCTGCAGCTGATTCTAATGTGCAAGCCGGAGAATCCCTCTTCTCTAGACACTTAAGCCTATAGCATCACTTTCTCTTAGCTGTTTAGTCTCTTGGTTATCTTAGCCATTTCTTCCAAGTATTATTAGCTTTGTCTAGTGTGTGATGATTTTGAGATAGTAGAAAGGCAATAAAACTGGAGGTTTGAGCATTTGCAGTCTAGTTGAAGAAAGGAATTTCATGTTAATGATATCCTGTTTCAGAAACGGAAGCAATCTCTGTATTCCCTGAATTCTGTTAGTGAGATTATTAAGTCTTCAGCTAATGCTCTATTAACTACTCTCCTTACTACACCAACACTTAGAGTTGGAGAACATTATTTTGCTCACCTCTTTTATAAATAGACATTGATTTGTTTCCCTCCTGAACAACTATGCAAAATGACTAAAAGAAAATAAAATTCGTAATCCCCAGAAAATGCCTCTGAATGTGTGCATATTTCATAGTGAGAGGAACTAGGTTCCACTAAAACTTTCCCTTGTTGGTTAAAAAAAAAAGTCAGTTTCTTCTCAAAGATAGAAACCACAGTGTGAGCATCTCCATGGTGTTTAAATTGCTGCTTACTACATAACAGGCTAAAGAGGTTGAGTCTTTCTTTTCAATAGAAAGCATGACCTTTAAATTTCTTGCAAGGCTAAGTGACAGATGAGACAGTTTACATCCACTAAAATTTCAGAAACTTGATGCAGTAGCCTTGGCAACAAAATTCCACTATATGAAAAATGTCAAATTATACAGAATGGTGTGCATAGCCGGTGGATCTCCACATCAACTTGCCTGGGAATTGTGCGAAAATAAATGGCCTTAAAGTTTCTGTTGCTGCTTCTGATTATAAACTGCAGCTTTTTGAGCTTTTATGAGACTAGGAAAGGTGATTGCCTCTATTAAGCTTCTTTGACCAGCCCTGGCAAACTTGAGACCATTCCTGATCCATCAGAGTAGACCTGCTACCGAATCAATTATGGTCTCCCTTTTATTCTGCATCATTCTCTCTCCCTTCTCTGTAGCATCCCCTTGCTGTCCTGTTTTTCCATTTGCTCCTTCTGCTGTGCACAGTTCCTTACCTCCTCCCCCATGCAGGCTGTAACTAACTTGCTTAAAAAATCATCTAGTTAGTCAGGGACGAAATCAGGAACTAGTATATTGCAAAAACAAAGTTGCCTAGGGGCACAAGGAAGATTTTGAGGCCATGACTTACCTAAATTGATAATTAAACATTTTAATACCTGGATATACTGTTGAAAAAATAAGGCATAGAACGTAAAAAAGATTGGCAGGCTAGCTTCAACACAAAAGCAACTCAATTCTCAACAAGGCAGAGATCCTAACTTGAAGATTTGGTCATGGTGTATTGATGAGATGGTAACTAAAGAATGCCATTGACGGGCACCTGGGTGGCTCAATCGGTTAAGCGGCTGCCTTCAGCTCAGGTCATGATCCCAGGGTCCTGGGATCAAGCCCTGCATCAGGTTCCCTTCTCAGTGGAGAGCCTGCTTCTCCCTCTTCCTCTGCCTGCCACTCTACCTGTCTGTGTTATCTCTCTATCTCTCTGTTGAATAAATACATAAAATCTTTTTAAAAAGAAAAGAAATGCCATCTAATAATAATAATTGTTACCTGCCTACCACAGAGTGTTGCTCTGAAGTACACAGTACTGTTATCATCCCCATTTCAGAAATGAGAAAACAGAGGTAACAAGTACCTACATAAAGCTTGCATGAGTCACAGAGTGAGCAGATGGCCCAGCTGGATGGGCCTCTGCTTCAAGGCCAACCCCCTAAACCGTGGCCTCCCAGTTCTGTTAATCTTCGGGGAACTTCCATGCCTTACAAACAAGACCAAATGTTTGCAAATGCTTTACAGCAAAGCAGGTATGATACCAGCAAATGAAATGTCATGTATTTTGCTGGAGCAGGGCATAAAACAATGCCCTTTAAAAAAATAAAGCAGTCAGAACTCATTTGACTACTTGGGGGCTTTGTAAATATTAACCGAACTACTATTTTTAAATGCTGTAATTTAATTATTAGGTAATTTTGCTTTCTCTCTTGGCACGGCTCCCTTTCCCTATAGTCCATCACAAGTTCAGGGAAAAGAAAAGATTCAAGATCAAACCCCTGTGCTTGATATTTATTGAGGAGGAGAAGGAAATAAGTATACACTATTAGTATAAAGTATAAATTTTGGATTGGTGCCTCCTTGGATTTCAGTTGATAGAGGGAATGTGTTTAGTGTTGAAGCTCTTGGGGAGGTTTAATGGCGCTTTGAACATGAACATTCCTGAACTCAGAGGTAGCACAGCCATCTGTGCTGTGAGTGATTTTCAGAGCATGCCAAAAACACCTGGTAGGTGGGGGTTGGAACACAGAAGGCCTCAGTTAAAAATGCCTTATCTATTGGTAAGAAAAAATGTTTTCATACAGACAAGTTAATCTCAGCTCTTCTAGTATAAGGGTAGAACCAAAAGTCCACAGATGAGAAACTTTTCCTCTCTTTGCTATTAATGAGCTGTCTAACTTGAGAAAAGGAACAATCTCTCAGTTCTTCATTTTCCAATCCATAAAATAATTAATGGACTAAGTAATGGTTGCTAACCTCTTTGATAATCTAGTAAAAGCTCAGAACTCACTCTCTTGAGAAACATGTAGGCATAAATTCAGTGAAGTTCTTGAGCCCCTAAGCCTCATCATAGAACCTAGGTTAAGAACAGATTAAATCTCACATTCTTTACAATGCCTCCTTTGGTGATTCTGTTAATTTGTAATTCTGGGAAGTTGAGATATGGTGGGTGTATTTCCTTGTCTGGGAGCAAGGCAAGGCCAGCCCAGAATACGGAAAGATATGGGAGCAGCATAAGAAAGGGGGTCAGGAAAGTTCCTGGGTTAGTTGGAACAGGCACTCCAACTCTGGTGCAAGGAGGGAGGTCGTTGAAGTGAGAAGGCTCTGCTCTGTGCTGGGGACAGATGCAGTGACTTGCAGGGGAGGGGGCAGTAAAGATTTTAATTTTGCTCTCCTATTCTATTCTAGTATACTGTGCTTTATGCATTGGTCCAGACCCTCTAATCAAGATCTCATTAAGGAAAAGCTTAGCATTGTTTGGGTTCTCTTTCCCACAGCAGAGCTAAAAGTAAACAGTAGCCAAAGATAAACAAGGAACACTGCTTTTTCCTCTGTTGTACAATAGTAAGTCTAATTTATTGACAATATTGCTGCTATGGTAAATACTGAATCTTACAATGAACTTTTTAAAGAACCTGGTGGTTTCTAAGCTCAACCAGGGCGGTAGATGTCTTTTGTCATTAATGAAATTGTTTTCTAAAGCAGGATTTTTTTTTTTCCAGAGAAGCGGGGGAGGGGCTGAAGGAGAGGAAAAGAGAAATGTTAAGCAGGCTCCATGCCTAGCACAGATCCCAACACAGGGCTCAATCTCATGACCCCAAAATCATAATCCAAGCTGAAATCAAGAGTCAGGTGTTTACCCAGCCGAGGAATGCTGGCACCTCCCCCCCCCCCCCCAAATCAGGATTTCTTAAATAACAGTCTGTGTACTGGAAGACACAAGAGACCCACTTGCCACTCAGGTCCAGTGTTTTGTTCTGTTTTATTTTGTTTTGTTTTAAATTCCCTAAACCAGTGAACAGCTGCATTTCAACTTTTCTCTGCTTTTGTTTCTTGTAAAAGGAAGTAGAAAGATGGATTTATGAGTAAAGAACAGAATTATACACCCCTGCTTCTGAATCTGTTTTGAGGCTGTCTGCATGTTGGTGTGAGAAAAGATTCCTACCCAGTTCCTTGAAACTATGAACAACTCCACTATTCCTCCTCTCCCTCAGACCTAGTGATCTACATAAACTTAGATAGAAGACCTACCCCATAGAACCTAGCAGAACCATGTCCTGGTTGCATTACAGTCTTGGTTGTGGAAGAAAATTGTATCTACTGAGATGGGCTTCACCATTCCTTCTTGATTATTTACTTGCTTATTATTACTTGCTTATTTGCTTGTGGCTATATTTCCAAAAGATTTTAAGCTGACTTTGATATCTTTAAAGTTGGTTTTGGTATCCTTTCATTTTTCACTTTGTTCATCTCACCCAGTCCACATCCTGACCCTCAGCTTATCCTCCTGGTAACACGGCCTGTGTATTCATGCCCAGACTTAGATATCTAACACATCAGATAGATCCTAATCATCTGGTGATGCCTTGTTTTGCCCCAGTGTTAGGACCTCTCTGTCATCAAGGACCAGCCTCTTTAAGCACAGCCTGTTTCAGACTTAAACCATGTCTCCAAACATGACTAAGCCAAAGTCCAACAAATGAAAACATTAGATATTTTTTTCTTCAGTTTTATTTTAAAAGAAATATACCACAGTGCATATCATGAAGGTTAGTGTATATCCTTTCTACCCATGTTTTTATATCCTTCCTGGACTATATAGAGTATTCATTTCTGTAAATGTACCTTTTCTTCTGATATTTGCTTGTGTTTTTTTTTAAGATTTTATTTATTTATTTGACAGAGAGAAACACAGCTAGAGAGGGAACGCAAGCAGAGGGAGTGAGAGAGGGAGAAGCCGGCTTCCAGCCGAGCAGGGAGCCCGATGTGGGGCTCGATCCCGGGTCTCCAGGATCATGACCTGAGCCGAAGGCAGTCGCCCAATCAACTGAGCCACCCAGCCACCCCAAGATATTTGCTTGTTTAATCAACATGTTTTAAAGATTATTCCAACATGATACACATACCTTTAGTTCACTTCTTTAAACTGTTCTTCTGTATGCACAGGTATGAAAATAATGTATTTCTCCAATTTATTAGCAATCAATAGATAGACATGTAAAAAAATTTCCCTAAGTCATCTTTTTATAAGCACTGAATATATTTGCATATGCATGTGTATAAAAATTTCTCTGGAACATGTAACTGGAAGTGAAATTACTGAACTTCATGTAGACACATCTTAACCAATAGGTATTGACAAACTGCTCTTGAAAGTGGTTGCAACTGGGGCACCTGGGTGGCTCAGTTGGTTAAGCGACTGCCTTCAGCTCAGGTCATGATCCTGGAGACCCGGGATCGAGCCCCACATCGGGCTCCCTGCTCGGCTGGAAGCCTGCTTCTCCCTCTCTCACTCCCCTTGCTTGTGTTCCCTCTCTGGCTGTGTTTCTCTCTGTCAAATAAATAAAAATCTTAAGAAAAAAAAAAAGAAAGTGGTTGCAACAATTTATACTCCACCAGACATACAGGAATTTATCTCAGTGGCTCCACCAACACTTGGTGCCTTGTCCTTGCAGATTATTGCCCATTGTTCTAATACATTGTTTGTCTTTTTCTTACTGATTTATAGGAGTTTCTTATAACTTTCTTCATGATAGTAACAATTTGTCAAATTTGTTGCAGATAGAAGCTTCTGTCCCTTCTTTTGAATTCTGTGTATCAAAGGAAGTTTGTTAGCCAATAGTTATGCTATAGTTATGTTAGCCAATATTTTCCTCTCACACTTACATTTTTTTATCTTGCCTAGGGGGAAAATCTCTCCCAACATCATAATCTCTTATATAAGAGATATGGTCTTCCAAAATACTTGAAGTGTTACTTTTCCATGTAGATATTTTATTCATCTGAAATGTATTTTGTGAGTTCAATTTTTAAATAATAAACAATTATCTCAGTACCACCTGTGGGGGTAATTTATTCTTCCCCTATCTGTGTGTCATACACTAAAACTCCCATTCACACATGGGTAAGCTTTTTCTTCTTTTCCATTTGCTTATCCCTGTACTAAGACCATACCCATTTACACAGTAAGATACCACCTTACACCAGTCAGAATGGCTAAAATTAAGAAGTCAGGAAAGGGCAGATTTTGGCAAGGATGTGGTGAGAGGGGAACCCTCCTACACTGTTGGTGGGAATGCAAGCTGGTGCAGAACAGTATGGAGGTTCCTCAAAAAGTTGAAAATAGAGCTACCCTATGACCCAGCAATTGCACTACTGGGTATTCACCCCAAAGACACAAATGTAGTGATCTGAAGGGACACATGCACCTGTATGTTTATAGCAGCAAATAGCCAAACTATGAAAAGAACCTAGATGTCCGTTGACAGATGAGTGGACAAAGAAGATGTGGTATACATATACAATGGAAAACTATGCAGCTGTCAAAAAGAATGATATCCTGCTGTTTGCAACAACATGGATGGAACTAGAGGGTGTTAAACTGAGCGAAATAAGTCAATCAGAGAAGGACAATTATCATATGATATCTCTGATATGAGGAATTTTTAGAGGCAAGGTGGGAGGTTGTGGGGGGTTAGGGAGGGAAAAAAATGAAACAAGATAGGCCCGGGGAGGGAGACAAACCGTAAGAGACTCTTAATCCCAGGAAACAAACTGAGGGTTGCTGGGGTGGGGGGAGGGAGAGGGTGACTGGGTTATGGATACTGGGGAGGGTCTGTGCTATGGTGAGTACTGTGAGTTGTGTAAGACTGATGATTCACAGACCTGTACCCCTGAAGCAAATAATACATTATTTGTTAAATAAAAAAAAATACAAGACCATACCCATTTGTTATATTTCTCCTTTAATGTACTAACAATGAGATTCTATTGATAAATATCCTTATGTAAAGCCATCTTTGAAATACTTGGATAAACTATACTTTGCTTTAGTCCACTCTTTAATTCAAATTACTAATTCTTTCCATGCATATGCATAAGCAAGATTGGTTTATAATGATTCTTTTCATACATTTCTGGTCTTTTGGCATCCAAATAATGAAATAATCAAAAAATGAGGTTGAGGGCGCCTGGATGGCTCAGTGGATTAAAGCCTCTGCCTTCAGCTCAGGTCATGATCTCAGGGTCCTGGGATCGAGGCCCACATCGGGCTCTCTGCTCAGTGAGGACCCTGTTTCCTCTGCTCTCTCTGCCTACTTGTGATCTCTCTCTGTGAAATAAATAAATAAAATCTTAAAAAAAAATGAGGTTGAGAACTTTCTATTTTATGACATAATTTGTATAAGATGGAGTTATCTTTTTTGTAAAGGTTTAACACTCACCTGTAAAATCTTATTGACCTAAGTATATGGGGTAAGTTTTGACTCTAATTTCTTTAATAGATTTTGGTCTATTCATGTTTTCTATTTATGTTGAGTCACTTTGAATTTTTTTCTAGAAATCATTTATTTCATCTAAATCTCAAATTTTTAATATAAATTTAAATTTATATGTTTTACTGAATAATTTATTTTCATATATTAAACATAAAATGCCTCATATTATTTTCTTATATCTAAAGTTATAGCCCTCTTTTTATCCTTAACATTGTTTTTGTGCCTTAATTCTTTTTAAATCAGTTATGGCAATGATAGTATCTTTTCAAAGAAGTAGCTTTTTAAACTCTTACTTCATTTCTGTGATCAATAACCTCAATAAGTAACTGCTGTATGCCATAGTCTGCTTTAAGTGATGGAGATGAGAGAAGAAAACAGTGAAAAATAAATAGATCCCAGATTTCTGTTCTTGTGGAATTTACGAGGCACAGACAAGAACTAAAACAAAACATACCATATAATTAATTATATGGAATACTATAAGGTAAGAAACGCTATGGGAAAAATGGGGCAGAGTGAACAGGATCAGAAGTGCTGAGACACGTGGGCTGCAATTTTAAAGGTGATTTTTAAGGGCAGGAGAGGTGTCATTGAGAAGATGATATTTGAACAGAGATTTAAAGGAGGCAAGGAAGTTAGTCATGTGGGTATCTGGGAAGGAATATTATTGGCAGGGAAAATAGCCAGTGCAAAGGTTCTAAGGCAGAAGCATGCCTGAGATAACCGAGGATTGCAGAAACCAAGATGGCCCAAGTAGAGTGAGTGAGAGTCAGAGGAAAGGAAAATATAGGGAAATAGGTAAGTGTAATCACTCTAGGCTTATACTGAAATGGTTATGGGAAGAATGATAGATCTGAGTTACAGTTTCAAATGTAAATTGAAGCAGGGTAGAGAAGTTAAGAGGCTACTGCAGTAATAGTTGCCAGAGATACTGGTCACGTGGTAGCATTGGAGAGGCATAGGTGATGCTGGCATCATCTGTCTGTGCTGGTTTTGTTTGTTTCTATTTCACCAGTGTTGGTTTTTATCTTTATTATAATCTTCCTTCTACTTTCCTTTTTTTTTTTTTAACAGAAGCATAATTGACACATAGGATTACATTATTTAGTTGCATGATTAACCATCTCTTCTTATCTACTTTGTTCAATTAATTATACTTAAATGAGGTTTTTGGCCAGACCTCTTAAAAATATGGTTTATTTTATTGTTGTTTTTCTCTTTTTTTTTTTTTTTTGGTCATCTTTATCAGTTTCTGAAAGAAATGAAATCTTAACAATATGATTGTGAACGTGTTGATTTTATCTTATATTGGGATTTGCAATTATGTATTTTGGGACTATCTTATTAGGTACATATAGGTTCCATGTTGTTATATCTTCCAGGGGAAATTGTTCCTTTATAACTAAGTAATATATATTTTTGTCTCTATGAATGCTTATAAGCCTTGCCTTCGACTTGGTTTCGTATTAGTACTACTATCCCAGTTTTCTGTTTTGCTGTGGCATTTCTTAAACTTCAACTTAAACTCTGTGGGTCATTATTTTTAGGTAAATCGCCCATGGCAAAATCTGGATTTCTGTAAGTCAGATCTACAGCCCTATTAGGTAGTGGGTTTAATACATTCTTATTTATTGCAATTGTTGGTAAGCTTTGAGTTATTTCTACTTTGTATTTTCAATAAATCAAGCTTTTTGGTAGCTTTCTTTGCCTTCCCTTTCACTGGTTTAATTAAACAACCCACTTTTTATTTACAAGTTTGTGTAGTTTTTTATTATAATTATTCAAACAGTTTTTATTTTAAAATTTATATATTTATTTTATATTTATTACTCAAGTATATTTTTGTATTCATAGTGTTATGTCAGATTTGGGTATGCAATATGATTTGACAGTTCTATACATTACTCAGTGCTCATCATGATAAGTGTATTCTTAATCCCCTTTACCTATTTCACCCATCTCCCCACCCACCTCTCCTCTGGCAACCACTAGTTCTCTATATTTAAAAATCTGGTTTTTTTGGATATCTCTTCTTTTTTTCTTAGTTTGCTTGTTTTATTTTGTTTAATATTTGTTTACCTATTTGAGAGAGAGAGCAGGGGGAGGGGCAGAGAGAGAGGGAAACTGAGAGAATCTTAAATAGACTCTGTGTTATGTATGGAGCCTGCCACAGGGCTTGATCTCACAACACTGAGATCATGACCTGAGCTAAAATCAAGAGTCAGATGCTTAACTGACTGAGCCAGCCCCTGGTTTGTTTTGTTTTTTAAATTCCACATATGAGTGAAATGATACGTATTTGTCTTTCTGTGACTGACTTATTTCACCATCTAAACCCTTCCATATTGTTGCAAATGACAATATGTTATTCCTTTTAAGGCTAATATTCCACTGTATGCGATATAACACAGACATGCATACACCTACACACACCTTGTTGATCCATTCATCTGTGGTTGGACACTTGCGTTGCTTCCATAACTTGGCTATTGTAAGTAATGCTGCAATAAACATCAGGTGCATATATCTTTTTGGAAGTGTTTTCATTTTCTTTGGGAAAATACCCAGTAGTGAAATTACTAGATCATATGGTAATTCTATTTTTAATTTTTTTGAGGAACCTCCATACTGTTTTCCATTGTGGCTCCACCAGCTTGCATTCCCACCATTCCAACAGGTGTAAGGTGATATTTCATTGTGGTTTTGATTTGCATTTCCCTACTAATTAGAGTTATTGAGCAACTTTTCATATATCTGTTGGCCAAATGTATGTCTTTTTTAGGAAAAATGTCTATTCATACCTTCTGTTCCTTTTCTAACTGGATTATTGGGGGGGTTAATTGAATTGTATAAATTCTTCATATATTTTGGATAATAATTCCATTGGATGCTTCAGATGCATTATTTGCAAGTATCTTCTCCTATCTGGTGGCTGGTTTTTTTGTTTTTGCTGTTCAAAGCTTTTTATTTTGGTATAATCCCACTAGCTTAATTTTGTTTTTGTTTTCCTTGCCAAAGAAGACATAACTAGAAAAATGTTCCTAGCTAAAGTCAAAAAGATTGTTGCCTATGTTTTCTTCTAGGTATTTTATGATTTGGGGTCTCATATTTAGATTTTTAATCCTTTTTGAGTTTATTTGTGTGTATGGTATAGAAAAAGTAGTTCAGTTTTATCATTTTGCATGTAGTTGTCGAGTTTTCTCAACACCATTTATTGAAGAGACTATCTTTTTCCCATTGTATATTCTTGCCTCCTTTACTATAGATTAATTGAGCATATAATTATGGGTTTACTTCTGGGCTCTGTATTCTATTCCCTTGTCTATTTTTGTGCCAGTACATATTGTTTTGATTACTGCAGCTTTGTAGTATATCTTTAAATCTGAGATTGCTTTGACCTTTGAAGAAATCTTCAAGATTGCTTTCACTTTTGGGGGTCTTTTGTGGTTCCATACAAATTTTAGAATTATTCTAGTTTTGTAAAAAAAAAAATGGTGTCAGTATTTTAATATGGATTGTATTAAGTCTGTAGATTGCTTTGAGTAATGTGGACATTTTAGCTGTATTTGTTCTCCCAAGCCATGAGCATGGAATATTTTTCCATTTATGTCATCTTCATTTTCTGTCATCAGTATTTTATAGTTTTCAGAGGACAGGTTTTTCACCTCTTCTAAGTTTATTTCTAGGTATTTTATTATTTTTGGTGCAACTCTAAATGAAATCATTTGGTGTTTAGTTTTGGGGATTTTTTGAGAGAGAGAGAGAAAGAGAGCAAGCGAGGAAGAGGTGCAGAGGCACATAGGAAGGAGAGAAAGAATTTTATGCAGTCTCCTCACCTAGCACAGAGCCTGAAATCATGAGTCAGATGTTTAACCAACTGAGCCTAGGTGTTCCTAGGATTGTTTCTTTAATTTTTCTTTCTTCTACTTCATCATTAGTGTATAGAAATGCAACACATTTCTGTATATTGATTTTGTATACTCAAGTCTATGTGGTTTTTAAACTAAAATATATATACTTATCAGAAATTTTATTAATATCTTTAATCTTTTTTTGAGTGATACAAGGACATGTATTTCCTTGTGAGATTTATAATCTTTTTTATTGAAAGTCCAGCTAGTGACACCTGGGTGGCTCAGTTGGTTAAGTGTCTGCATTTGGCTCAGGTCATGATCCCAGGATCCTGGGATGGGGTCCTGCATCATGCTCCTTGCTCAGCCTGGAGCCTGCTTCTCCCTCTTCCACTCCCTCTGCTTGTGCTCGCTCGCTCTCTCTCTCTCTCTTTCTCTCTGTCAAAATAAATAAATAAAATCTTAAGAAGGAAGGAAGGAAGGAAAAGAAAAAGAAAGAGAGAGAGAGAGAGAGAGAGAGAGAGAGAGAAAGGAAAGAAAGAAAGAAAGAAAGAAAGAAAGAAAGAAAGAAAGAAAGAAAGAAAGAGATCTAGCTAGACAAGGGTAATTTTATATAGGATTACATGGGCCCTTTAATGGGATCCTGCACAATTAACAGGTTCCAGACCGGTTTTATCTTAATTTCTCAGTTTGATGCTCCTCATCTCTATGAACCATGTAAATCTGGTTGCAGCATCTATCTGGGGCCAGGAATTAGAGTTCAAATCTCTAAGTGACAGCTATTTTCTGTCTCCTCATGGCAGTCAACAGAGACTTTTCTGGTTCCCCTTTCATGATCTTAGCAGCCATTCACGGCCTCTAGAATTCTGCATTAACTCTTGCAATCAGGGCCCTGCCACCTCCTCATAGGCATTAACTCCAGGCTTCCCTAGTTCTGATTTGCTTCAAAACACACAGGGCTGTACTCCACATTGACAAGTGTGTGACTGTTTTAAACACATGAGGATTTATGGTTTTATTTGTTGAATTAGACTATATATTTAAATTTTTATTCTTGTGGGCGGTTTTGGGGGTTTTTTTGTTTGTTTGTTTGTTTGTTTGTTTGTTTGTTTTAAAATTTTATTTATTTATTTGACAGAGAGAAACACAGCCAGAGAGGAAACACAAGCAAGGGGAGTGAGAGAGGGAGAAGCAGGCTTCCCACTGAGCAGGGAGCCCGATGCAGGACTTGATCCCAGGTCTCCGGGATCATGACCTGAGCCGAAGGCAGTCGCTTAACCAACTGAGCCACCCAGGCGCCCCTTTTATTTTTTAAGCCATTTATTTGTTTGGAACAGAGAGAGGTTCTTACATGACAGTACAGTCAACTGTATTGATTTGAAGTCCTTTTTCCACATTTTTACTTTATTTTTTTAAAGATTTTATTTATTTGAGAGAGTGAGAGAGAGAACATGAGCAGAAATAGTGAAGGGCAAAAGGAGAGAGAGAGAAGCTCTGCAGGGAGCCAGACATTGGGCTTGATCCCAGATCCCTGAGATTATGACCTGAGCCGAAGGCAAATGCTTAACTCACAGAGCCACCCAGGTGCCCTTCTACTTTTACTTTAAACTAATATTCAAAATCTTAGTGATATTGTTTTATATTTCTGAGACTGGCTTCTTCAAAGACATCATTTATTTTAAAATTCCTGTTTTTCTTTTTTGGGATCACCAAATATTTCAATTCCTTTATAGAGAAGGCATAAATTTTAATGTGTAGAAATTCTTAACCAACTGCATGTTTGTGATAACTTTATTTTATGTATGAATACCGAAAGGAAGAAATTTTTAAACTTTCTTTTTTAACCTTTGGCTTAGTACTCCTGCGAACATACAGTGATTGCTTTCTCTAAATCTTCCAAAGGAATCTAGAAGACAAGTCCAGGGTAGCCCAGGTTACCCAAACATTTTTCTAAGTTTGTGACAGTCAGAGTCAGTCTAAATACAAAACATGTTATATTTCAATCCAGTGAGGTCTGGTTTGTAAGTTTTTTGAGCGGGTTAAAATCTGAATAACAGAAAACTTATGGAAGACTTTGCTTCAGTCGTGACAGCACTGTAATGGGTTTCTAACCATCTGAAAAGAGACTCAAGAAGAGTGACGAACATGGTAGATTATTAACATCAATTAATGAATATTGTTTTAGAAAAAGGATCCTTTTTTTTTTTTTAAGATTTTATTTATTTATTTGACAGAGAGAGAGATCACAAGTAGGTAGAGAAGCAGGCAGAGAGAGGGGAGGAAGCAGGCTCCCTGCTGAGCAGAGAGCCCATGCGGGCCTTGATCCCAGGACCCTGAGATCATGACCTGAGCCGAAGGCAGAGGCTTTAACCCACTGAGCCACACAGGTGCCTGAAAAAGGATCCTTCTAGAACTTTGGTTTATCAAATACTCTGTCTTCCCAGGGTCCCCTTCCATCAGTGGTTTTGAGAACCTGACCTGATTCCCTATCACGAGAAAGGTGAGCAATAGAGTATCTTCACCCATTTCTCCATGAACACTTGTGTTTGGATTTCTGCATCTAGCTTCTTTTATAGTTTTCTTCTGTCTGTCGTCAACACAGACATGAAACATAGATTGTTTTTTGTTTTTTTGTGTGTTGCCAAATTCTGCAGGTGCAAGTGAGGGTAAAGAGAAGACAGAATAGCATTTTTGACATCCTATTTTTTTTTTCGGTCATCTGCAACTTAGAGACTTCCTCAGCAACTATTTCTTATTCCAGCCCTGTCCTTCCATCATGTAGTCTGTCCTATGTTCTCTGTCCTCCACCCCCTTTTATGGCCTCAGCTCTCACTGCCTCCCTCTTGGACTGCCCCCAGAAAGGAACCATGTTTTCTAACTTTTTTGGAAGAGCAAGTCAACTTTTCTTTGATTTTACCTTTCCTTTCTCTTGAAGCCCATGCATTTACTTCACAGTGGCTTTTTAAGGAATTTTACTAACCATATTATATCCCTAAGAATAATTCTGTTTATTAAATCTTGAAATAATATATTTTTAGGGGCGCCTGGGTGGCTCAGTTGGCTGAGCGACTGCTTTCAGCTCAGGTCATGATCCTGGAGACCCAGGATCGAGCCCCACATCGGGCTCCCTGCTCGGCGGGAAGCCTGCTTCTCCTTCTCTCAGTCCCTCTGCTTGTGTTCCCTCTCTAGCTGTGTGTCTCTCTGTCAAATAAATAAATAAATAATCTTCAAAAAAAAAAGAAATAATATATTTTTCTTTCCCTAACATGCTTCAGATCAATTTACAACTTTTGCATAACTCCAATTTTCTGAAATGCTTTGACTAACTCTGATTTCGTTAAATACCAAAAATATGAAGAATGTAATTTTCAAGAATGTGGTTGGTAGGGCCGCCTGGGTGGCTCAGTCATTAAGCATCTGCCTTCGGCTCGGGTCATAATCCCAGAGACCTGGGATCAAGCCCCACATCAGGCTCCCTGCTTGGTGGGAGGCCTACCTCTCCCTCTCTCACTCCCTCTGCTTGTGTTCCCTCTCTAGCTGTGTTTCTCTCTGTCAAATAAATAAATGAAATCTTTAAAAAAAAAAATAATGTAGTTGGTGAACTATTATTATTTTGTATTTATGTTATTAACTAACCCAATTTAATTAGGTCAAATCAAGTAGCACATTTGGATCAATATATAATAGCAAAAGGGAAACAAGAAGATCTTGGATTTTTAATCAAAGTGAAAAGCCAGTATAGCTTGGGCATTAAGATCATAGATACATTCACACATCTACCTGTCTAATTTCAAATATTCTTCCATCACTCACTACCTGTGTGACCTTGAACAAGTGATTTAACCTTTCTGCTCATTTTCTCATCTCTAACATTTAATAGTAATAATAATAATTTCTACTTCATGTGGATGTTACAAGTCATAATTGAGTTAATATACACAAAGCTCTTAGTACAGTGCCTGCACCTTGTTAGCTAAGATTTACATACAGCACATATATTATCTCAAGGACTTGAGAACAAAAGTATGTCATAAAGAAGGAGGCTGACAGATTAGAGATTTTAGATTAAGTGTCAAAGATATCTGACATTTAAAATACACTCAATGAAGAAATCACTATTTTTCAGTTCTAATTTCAATTCTAGTATATGCCAAATAAATCTAAAATATTCATGAGGAGGTAAGGCATTCACCCTTACATTTTTTTAAATATTTTTTTCTGGCTCCTTAAAAATCTGATAAAAACTACAATTGCTTGTTTCAAGAACTGCGTTAAAATAGTAGTGCTTACAGGGGCGCCTAGGTGGCTCAGTTGGTTAAGCGACTGCCTTCAGCTCAGGTCATGATCCCGGACCCGGGATCAAGTCCCACATCGGGCTCCCTGCTCGGTGGGAAGCCTACTTCTCCCTCTCTCACTCCCCCTGCTTGTGTTCCCTCTCTGGCTGTGTTTCTCTCTGTCAAATAAATAAAAATCTTAAAAAAAAAAATAGTAGTGCTTACAAATTGGACTCATAGTTCCTGTGAAGCCCATGCTGATACCCCAGGTTAAGAATTCATGGCCTCATGGTACCTAAACAATAAATCTTGGAATGTTGAAAAAATAAAAATTAAATTTAAAAAAAAAGAAAAGAACTCATGGCCTAAGAGTCTCTGGTAGAGGGGAGTCTGGGTGGCTTGTTCATGTAGACTCAGGTCATGATCCCTGTGTTCTGGGATCCAACCCTGCTGAGCAGGGAGCCTGCTTCTCCCTCTGCCTCTGCCCATCCCTCTGCTCATTCTCTTTCTCTTTCTCAAGTAAATAAATAAATCTTTTTTTAAAAAGTCTCTGGTAAGAAGGGCACCTGGGTGGCTCAGAGGGTTAAGCCTCTGCCTTTGGCTTAGGTCATGATCTCGGGGTCCTGGGATGGAGGCCCACATCTGTCTTTCTGCTCAGTGGGGAGCCTGCTTCCCCCTCTTTCTCTGTCTGCCTCTCTGCCTATTGTGATCTCTCTCTGTGTCAAATAAATAAAAATAAAATCTTAAAAAAAAAGTCTCTGGTAGGAAATCAGATACAAAAAAAGGTTTTCTTTAACTGTTTTTGGTGTTAAGAATTACAAGATGTAGATGACCCACTTGGACTTAGGAGCTCTGATGCATCTGAAATTTTACCCCCCTTGCTAGCTAACAAATTAGCCTGCCACTGTCATGCGCATGAATACTGTCAGAAATGAGGATTCTGGGTCAGAGATAAAGCAGTTCATGACACAGCGAGCAGACGCTTATGTTCACAGAAGTTCCTGTTGCCCCCTCAGGATCCACCCAGGCCGTCTGGGTAGATGCTGCGCACATAATGGACTTGCATTACACCTGAGCATTCTCAAGCTTAGGAAACCCCACTTTTTCATCATGGGCTGCAGGCAAATTTGTCTGATCTTTACCCTGGAGGGACGCAGCTTTCTTATACGCAAATAAGTCTGTGTATGCCTCAGAGGAATGTCCTATCTCCATCTTCCAAGGCTATCCTACATTCTTGAAAAGATAGTCCAGAACAGAAGCTGTCAGGACCTCTGCTTGCAAGTCAGTGCAGAAACAGACCCTTGGAGAAGTGTGTCCCAACATGTGTCCTGCCATGTGTTGGGGAAAAGATATTGTCATATTTTCATTGGGGGAAGGGGTGTAAAGTTAGTTAAATGTACAGATAATCAATGATCTCTTCATGGTAGTGGGAATATGAAAGGGACAAGGTGTACATAGCGATTGCCTTTGGGAAGCTTACAGGCTTTAAACAAATAAGCCTTAAAAGTTATTGCCATTTAGGGGCACCTGGGTGGCTCAGTCATTAAGCATCTGTCTTCGGCTCAGGTCATGATCCCAGTATTCTGGGATGGAGCCCCGCATTGGGCTCCCTGCTTGGCAGGAAGTCTACTTTTCCCTCTCCCACTCCCCCTTTTTGTGTTCCCTCTCTCTGTGTCTCTCTGTCAAATAAATAAATAAAATCTTTTTTAAAAAAAAGTTATTGTCATTTACATCAAAAACTAATGATATGTTGGCTAATTGAATTTAAAAAAAAGTTATTGCCATTTAGATAAATTCCTCCAGAGGAAATTAAATGGATTTATGAAATTGTATGTTGAGGGGGATTTGATCTAATTGATGAAGTCAGAAGGATTGTTCCTGAGAAATAACATTTGAAAACAAGGCCTATCAGAGTAGTAGCAATCATCAGGTTAAGAGTAGAAGGAAGATCCTACTGGAGGAAAGAAGCCTGGATTACTGGAGAAACTACTCAAAGGCCAGGAATATTAGATCAGAATAAAATAAACAGAGGCCAGATTGGATTTTGGACTTGATCACGATAACAGTGCAATCACTGCAAGGTTGAGAGAGAACACACCCTTATTATATCTGCATTGTAAAAGTTCCCCCACACACACAACCTACCTTGTTGGTGAGGAAGAGGTTGTAGGGAAATCAATGAATACAGATAGTGGAGTTGAAAGCTTATTTACATAAGCCAGACAAGAGGTGATAATGATCTGTGTATAGATGATAGCATTGTAGATGAAAAGAACTGAGTGGACTCAAAAATATTTATAAAATATAGTTGCCAGTCCTGGATGATTGATTTGATTTAGAGAGAGAAGTCATGGACCATTTTCAGATTTCTGGCATGGGCAGCTGCACAGGCAGAGTGCCTAGAAAGAATTAACTAGCCTCTTGGGAATTCATCTCATAAATTCACTTCTATTTCAGTGACAGCAAGCATTTTATATATACACATAGGAACCTGATTCTCTCCAAAGTTCTAAGAACAAACTTTGGTACAGATGAAAGACGAGCCGTAGGGGATTGAGATGTCACATATACCTCCTAACCTCAATACAGAACTGTGTTTTGCTTGAAATCATTGAAGAAAGAATACCCTTATGTTATCAGCTGGTGTAAAAAAAAAATAAAGTTACACCTCAGATTTTCCTGCCAGTATAATCCCTTCCAAATAACACAATTTAAATTAGTGTATAATGCCATCATTAACTCTCCCTGAATTCCCAGTGTGTTCATTTTCTCATATTGTCTTATTGCCCATAGACATTCCAAATATATAGGAAATATGTAACCATATCAAATATGTATTGAGCCTGATGTTCACAATGTGCAGGTTATTTCTTGGGATTTAGGAAGTTCTAAAAGCATCTTCTTGGAGTATCTAAAAATGCATTTGACAAAAATCTAACTCAAACTATTCTAGGAAAACGTATAGCTCATATAGATAAAAACCTTCCAAGCAGGGTAGGATTCAGGCAGCCTTGAATTCAGGAGATGTCATCAGAGTTGTCTCACTCCATGACTCACCTCCAGGTTCCTTGGTTACTTTCATTATTGACAGGTTTTCTCCACTGGGCAGGAAGAGGCCATGGGCAGCTACTAGCCTATGTGATTCTTCTGGAAAAGCAAAAGGTTTTTCCACCATGAAAACTAGGAAGACATTGTTGGAGTCATTTCCTATCTCTTAACCAATCAGTATGGCCAGAGGATGAAGCACTGTCACCTGTTTGCTTTGGCTAATTTAACGAGAACCGTGTGTAATGTGTTCTCTGTAAGGAGAGGGAGATATGATCCTAGAACATGGGGAAGGGATGATGCAAGGGCCCAGAAACTAACAAACAAACAAACAACAGATGCACACTTCAATTAGAGAAACTGGGAAGGTGCTGAATCATCATGGAATGATTTCAGTAAGAGCAGATATAGAATCGCCCTGAAAGATGAAAACAAGGTGCAGGAGGCAGATGAGGAAGAGGCAATGGTGAAGTAATACAGAAAGAAGATGGAAAGCCTGCATGGTATGTTGTTTGTGAATCGATAGGCGCCAAAGTTTTGAAACCAAGGAAATAGATAACGTTAGAAACTATGCACAGAGTAGGGGAATGATTCAGTTTTACAATTTTACTACCCTTAAATCAGATGCTTGTCTTTCAACTGGGGCCCTTCAACTGGGAAAAGAAGACTGAAAACAAATTGGAAAAGATTCAGAACCATTCTACGAAGATGAGTACTAGGTAGAAAATGATATTTAAAAAACAGTAAGTAGGTATGCAGTACTTTGTGCAAAATAAGGCCTTTTAAGGAGGATAAAATATGTGAAATTATTGTCATAGTAAAAAAAATGTAATACTTTTGTATATATGTTCCAATTCCTTTTAAAAATGGCTATTTTTCTTTCTGCATCTGTACTCAAGATAAAATAAAAGAAGTTTAGGTGGAACCATAAAACATTTGGATTAGAGACAGGGACCTTTTTAACTGGAAATCTGTGAATTAGGAACCTCCTCTGGAATCTTTTAAAATAGGGTCCCCTCTCGCCTGTTAGATTGGTGGAGGCCTTGTGTTGCTCAGTCAGAGCAAGAGTTCCAGGAGGATTGACTTCATGAGGGCAGGGATCACATGTTATGCAAATTTGTGTCATGGGAGCAAGGAAATAACAGACTCTCAGCTATTTGCTGAGTCAATGTGTGTTGATGCTGATTTGTATATATACTCAATTCTTAATTATCTGCATATGGAATCTGTTTTGTGGATCTACCAAACAAATATTCTAGTTATACTGGTGTTGTCATCATGCAAAGCAGACTCCTAGACTGCCAACTTTCTAGCTACTGTGCTTTCGGTGACTAGAAGTGAGATTTGCTATTAATCCAAGTAAAAGATTAATGACAATGTCCTCCTGATATAATTTCCAATTATCTGCTGTTTTGGATCACCTGGTCCATCGTCTCCATCTACTATTATCATCAACTAAGAGTTTATTTTAGCACTAATTATGAAGGATGGAGTGTATTAACATCATGGGCTATCCCGAATAAAAAGCACATGGTCATTGCATCTTGATGAATAGATTCAATATTGAATCCAGGTCAAAATGATTTTGAGTGATAGAATTTAGGTTTAGTAAAGAAACTGAAGGCCTATCTCTACCTCCACCTCTCCTTCTGTTTGACATCTCATTATTCAAGTGGTGATGAGATTGAGGCCCAGCTAAGTTGAATGACTTATCCAGTGTCAAAAAACCCCTTACAGGCAGAATCTTTACTAGAGCCACTTAAAAGGCAGAAGTTTCCTAAGTCAGAGGAAAGTTTTCAGACATATAACTTAATAGAAATTTTAATTTCAGTGTGTTAGTATAATCTCTTAATACCATCAGGAGACTTCCCTGACTTGCAGGTTTTTCATGATGCTCTGATAACACATTGAACATGTGCAGCTAAACACATGCTCATTGTGTTTGTTTTCCTTCTCCTTACATATAAGGAACACCTGAGGGAGTGCCTTCGCTTTGAGGGGAACTTAGGTGGTATAATTAAAATTAACTTTACATCAGGAAATAGATTTCAGGATGAAGAAATCTGGAAGTTATTTAGATTTAAGAGGTTTGAAGCTTGAGGCTCATAGTTTGGTTCTACCCATTTATCAAAGATCAGATTACTCTAGTTTGTACACCGCTGGCCCAGGAAGACTTGCTCAGTCAGCTCAGAGGCACTCTTCAAGCTCTGCCTCAGCTTCTCTGGAATTAGTTGAGTAATTAATGCATTATGAAGAAATTCTTGAATAATTAAAAAATCTAGTAATCTTACTGTTGGAGGTCACCATAAATGATAATAGATTTTAAGAAGTATCACACTACCATTGTACACACACAAACAGACACAAAGTAAATAGTTTTATCTGATTCAGATTTGGGCCAGAGCTGCCCATTTGGACCTCACAAGATGTATCTACCTCCTTGGGTATTAAAATAAATGTTGCAGTGCTTCAGCATTATACATTTTGGTTTTAGCCAATCACATCACAGAAAGCCATCTTGAAATATTCAATCAGGACAATTTAATCTATAAAATTTCAGTATTAGAAAATACAGCAGTCTTTAAAAAATAACACTCTACACATTAGCAGACAATGCCTGTCCTATTTCCTTTATGGAGTTCTAAACTTATATATGTCAGGGGTTTAACAAACATGGGCTTGTAAACCCATATATGGGAGGTACCCAGGGAAGCAGTCTCCATCATGGTATCACATGTGATTCCAAGGACTGAAAGCATTCACTGTTCGCTCCAGCTCTTTATTGAAGTTCTCAAAACCTGATTTCTGCCTTTTTTTTTCCTTCCCAAGAGAACAAACAAGCTATAGTTTGAGCCAGTAGTAACACCAAGCATTTTTTATTAATGTGTGCTCAGCAACAGCCTGAGCCTTGTGTGGTTGCTTTATCCGCAGTCTGGGAAAAGCATGTGGGAAAAGCACATGTAATTTTTTTTTTTTAGAAGAAGCAGCAAAGTTCCATCTCTCCTTCATTATTTCAGATGTAATCGAAGAGGGAAGCCTATGGTATATTCTTGGCTATAATGCAGTAGTTTTTATAGCCTGGACACAAATCCATCTGTGTTTATTTTCCTTATAGAGGAATGTCTATTCCAGATATAGTCCTATTAGTATTATATTGTTTATAAACAGATATAGATAATATATACATATATGTATTTATGTACATATCTAGTATATACACATATGTATTATGTGTATATATTATGTGTATATATTATGTGTATATACAATCTATACCTATATATATATATAGGTTCAAACTGAGAAATCTTTTTTTAAAGATGTCTTGATGGAGATATTCTTTGAAGCTCTAGAAATTTTTGCCACAGGTTTTGTGGTTTTTCTCCTGCTTTTTTTTTTCTTTTTTTTTCTTTTTTTCAGTAGGCTCCACATTCAGCGTGGGGCTTGAACTCACAACCCTCAGATCGTCACATGCTGTACTGACTGAGCCATTTTGCTACATGCTTTGTAAGGAGACATTGCTTAGTGCCCAGTCCTGAGAGCCTCCTTGTTTAGAGAGGCAGTATGGTACAGTGGTTACAGAAGGGCATCTGGAGCAACCTGATTGCTTGAATTCAAAATCTGATTGTTCTGCTGCCTCAATCTTGAACAACTTACATAACCTCTTATGCTTCGATTCCCCTATTTGTAAAATGGGGATCACTAGTAATTTCCTCTTAAAATTATTGTGAGGATTAAATGAGTTATTCCCTCATTCTGCCTACCCCAGAAGAGTGCCTAGCACCTTGGTAAATAACAATTATATGTTAACACCGTGCTCAAACCCAACACTGAAGAGTGCCTGTAGTGATTTACCACATAAGGCTGATCTTTTAGTTTGACATCTCAAAGTCAATTTTGTTTTCATGATCTATGAAGTTTAACATACATTTGAAACAGAAAAAGAAATTACACATTTAATGATTTGAGACCTCTCCTCACACACAAAGAGAGCAATGCTTTCTATCCCTGGTAAAGAAAGAGTTTTTAAGTAATAATCACTTAGTATACATTTTTGCTATCAAAAGTACTTTCTAATTGTTAATTATAAACTAGTCAATAAAAAATCGTTGTTAAGGTTGCCTTGCTTTAGAATGTACCTTGGGCTAAAATAGCCAAAGGCTCTTTAATCTAAGCTGGTTAAGTAAAATGGAGATGTCAGAAAAATGAAAGACCTCCTAACCCACACCAGAATTGCACTTGCTTTGATATTGTTATTTCAGTATTTTCAAATAAAAAATAAATTGACTTTGCTTTTTGAAATCTTATTTTAGTATGGACTGGCAGGACCATAAACGTAGAAGAATAAATATTTTTTGTTTCTCAAACCTTTATCATGTGCTATTATGTTCAGTATTGAGCAGGATACAGAAAGCAAACCATAGCTCTGTTTTTGAAAAGCTTATTGTCTGTTTGGAGCAATAAGACACACACAAAAAATAAGAGGTCAGTACAGATCAGCAAATCATTACTAATATGGAAATTCAGGTTACGGAAAGATCACTGTGGGTAGATATGATCAAAGAAAACTTGAGGAGAGGGTGATGTTTTAGCCAGGCATTAAAGGGTAAAAAGCACTTTACTAGGTAGTTTGGAAGAAGGGGAGAAGGTTCTATACATGAATTTTAGGCTAGTCTGAACAAAAATAAGCATGAACAGATTAAAGTGGCTGAAAGGCCAAAGCAAATGGTTTGAATCCAGGATCATCCAATGGCTGGAACATACTTTCTGGTTTGTTAATACCTTAGAAATGTAATTATCACCCTCTCCAACTGAATCCTTACACCTGTGCATTCAAGTTTTTCAATGAATATGAGGCATGGGTTTTAGTAAGTTAGCAAGTACAGTATTTAACTCTTTAAAAATATATTTCTACTCATATTTAGCTAAATACTCATATTTTTGATGAAAAATAAAATTCTTTTTTTTTCTTTTTTTTTTTTATTGTTACTAAAATTTTTTTTCCAGTGTTTCAAGATTCATTCCCCATTCCCCACACCCAGTGCTCCACGCTTTAGGTGTCCCCAGTACCCACCACCAGGCTCTCCCATCCCTCCACCCCCCTCCCTCCAAGTCCCTCAGTTTGTTTCTGTGTTCAAAGTCTCTGTTGTTTCATTTCCCTCCCTA